>VXBZ01003668.1:258720-271345 GCA_013399135.1 Heliornis fulica | reverse complement strand
AAGCAAGAGAACGAGAGGGAGAGAGAAGGAGGGAGGGGAGGGAAGGAGGGAGGAAGGGAGAGAGAAGCAAAAGGCTTTCTATTATTCGGGACACTGGTGATGCACACTGAGGCAGTTGGAAGATTAAATTAAGTATTATATCTGCTGACCCCATTGCCATGGTTACCGGACAGCGGAAAATATTAATCAAGCCAAGCCTTTTCAGCTGAACACACCAGAAAAAATGCTAAATATAAATATATATGTACATATTTGCTGCTCTGCCATGCTAATGTGGAGTGCCAGCAACCAAACCACCTGATATCATCGAGATAAACAAATTTAAAATACCCTTGCCGCACAGGAAGGCTGACGTCACCGCGCGCGCGGCTCGGGGGTGCAGCACGCGCGCGCTCCCCTCCAGCCCATTGGAAAGGGAATTTGAATGAGGAAGGGACACGTCTCTCTGGGTGCTGAGCAGAGGGTGCTCAGGGCTCTGCTCTGCAAGGGGCACCAGCACCATCTCCCAGCCAGGCCAGCACCATCCAGAGGCGGGCAGGAGGGGCCGGTACCCCTGCAAGGGTGCCTGGGAGGAGGTGCCGGTCTGACCCCCGTGCCAGTCCCAGCAGTGCCGGCACACGATCCGGCTCTCAGGGCCAACCTCATGGCCACATCCAGACCAGGCACCTCCTGAGGGAATGCAAAACAATCCCCACCAACTCTGGCTTTGCCTTCAAGCTAGAACGGGTGCTGTGAGGAAACCCCGCTGAAGGCTCGGGCTGTCCGTCGGGAAGCATCCTGTGATTTGCAGGGAACCTCTTGGGTTCTTGGAAAGGGAAAATCATGACCAAACCATGTCAATAATAATTATAATGCTGATATTAAGCTTCTATCATTTTTAATATTTTTTTAATTTTTTAAATCTAGGCTTATACCAGAAATGGGAAATATGACAAATTCATCTGTCTCTCTCCATGCAGTAAATCATTGGCACAGCTGAAAAGGAATCTAACCCCCTCATTCCCTGCTTTAACCACACGTTTAAGAGGAGACATTGCACAAAGAGAGCATTTTCTCCCAGCCAGCAGGTCCACTTCTGCTCTGCTGCCTGTTTTTGTCTTTATTTTACAGGTAGGATTTATGCAGCTGCTATTGACTTGGGTCATTCTCCCCAGAATATTGTAAATATGCAGAATGCAGAGGTGACCCCTGCACATCCTGTGCTACAACCCATCGACACTGAGGTGCTAGAGTAGATAGAACAGAACAAATTGAATTAAAACAAAAAGAATGACTCAGTAGGCTCAGTTAAAAAACGAGCATTTTGAAGGAATTAACACACAAATAAACGTGCTTTGCAACAGCATCTTACGGAGCCACATACTGGTGTCTGTTACATCAGCTCAAGTGACAACTGATCACAACCGATGGAGAAAGCTGCTAAGTGTGATGCAGCAGGACAAGTCACAACGTCACAGCAGAACTGTGCATCCTGAATCCCCTCACGCTCTGGGGGAGGTCAGTGATCAGAGGAGTGCTCCATCAGAGCAGCACTGAACGAGCGTTTAGTTACCACAGCTTTGCTCTCCCCACAGGACTGCAAGCCAAAAAGAGAGCGAGATTCCTCAAGTGAGCAAAACACACAGGGCTAAAACCACAAAAGCTGGTGACAGCGAGGCGGTTGGGACAGGAGACGGGCGTGAAGGAACACACCATGCCACAGCACGAGGAATTCTGGACAGAAATTCCATCTCACTGCAGCTGCCCCAGTTGGTACCAAGAAAGGAACTGTGGGTTTCCCAGTCCACCATCTGGCACAGACACGAGGCCGTGCCAGACCACAGGGGCCAGGGCAAGTCCCATGAAGGCCAAAGCCCCTCACCCACGTGCCCCATCAAGTGGCCCTGCAGAGCCAGGCTTTGCACAGACACGCGCCATCACAGGTAACCCCGTCCCAGCGCCCTCAGAGTGCAGCAGACTGAGATCACCAATGCAAATACACATATAAAGTATTTTATAGATTATACAAAACAAATGTTCTGGTTCATTTACAGTTCTGTAAAAACTGAGCCAACTTCACTGAAGACATAAACAAGTACATCTATTTCCTTTTTAAACCGTTAATGAAGAACCAGACTGTTATTTGTTCTTGGTCTATTTTGTGATTTTAGCCAATAGTTCCAGTGATAATTATCAACTGTTTATATTTAGATAAAAGCAGTCCATATGGCAATAGCAGAACAATCTGATGTTTAGATCCTCAGCTACATGTTTTCTATAAATAATATGATTGAATAACTGTAACAAATTATTTCATCAGTCTAAAAGCAGATACCAATATATAACAACTAAGTAAGCCATTTACTCATTATCTGCAAATAATAAATACCTTCCCAAGAACATTTAACACTTAGGAAAATACAAAAAAATGAAAACACAGACATTAACCCATACATGTTTATGCAAACAGATCTTAAAATTTTCTTCTTAATTTCCCACGAGCGCGCACAGACCATCAGGTGGGCTCTTACGGTAATTAAAGGACCCCCCTCATTTGGCACAAGTCCACTAACGGTAGTTTGATGAGTTGTGGTCCGAATCTTGCCCAGATATCACCCTATGCAAACCACCCTACAATTTGGAGGACTCCAAACCCTACGAGCACCCCTTCTGAAAGGGGACCTCAGTTCTCAACCTGGGGACACTGCTCAGTTGTGAAACCCCAACCAACCTCGCTCCCAGCATTATGGCGACATTGCGCCCGACCGCGGAGAAACGCTTCAGCAAAACCTTCCCGAGGTTTTCACTCTTGGTACCCTTAATCAAGACTTCCAGGTTGCACAGCCCTCCTCCTCCTCCTCACACAAAGGAGCCACCCCAGCACCAAGCCGGGATGGGGGCAGCGTGGGCAGCCACCCCTTCCCGGCGGGGAAAATGATTGCGGCACAATGGCCGGCACGGCCAGCTTAGGGCAGCTGTGTCATATAAATTGTCAGCAATGACCATAAGCACTCAGAGAAACAATTTAATTCCTCACTCCCGCCATCATGGGCTGATATATTCTTTCAAGGTCATTACCCAAGGCTAGGAGGGTCGCATGATTAACGAGTGACATGTCCAATGAGGGCGGCTGTGCCTGAGCAGGCCTTATATTAATTAGACAGAAGCACTGAAAAATAAATGGTGCCTGGCAAGGAGGGGCCAAACTCGAACCTCGACGGCTGCTGCACCTCCCTAAACCCCAAAATTGCCACCCAGCTCCTTCCCCTTGATAGCAAACTGCCTCTTCATTACAGAAACTCACAAGTAGGATTAAAAGACATAAAAGTGCTTCTTTCTTGGTTTGAATGGTGCAGGCTCTTGCCCCAAGTTTCCCTCAAGCCTTTGTTTTATGCTTTTCCTTCTCCTTGCCATAACTCACTGACTTACACCGCATGGAAGCACAAGACACTACTATTGGCTATCAGTTGTGCATCTCAGGAGCAAATTTAAAAAAAAAAAAATCCAAAAAAAAGCAGCCCCAAGGCTTACAGGTTTGTGCCAGGCACAAGAGCCCTAGAGACAACACCAGCATCTGCACTACCCCATCACCAAACCCCTCCGCAACCGCATCCCGTCCCCTGCCTGCAACAGAAAAATCTCTCTCAATGGTTCCAGAAAAATATGTCTCAACACTTCTGCACGTTGGATGTTTTTCTGAAAACAAAAAGCCACCCTGCTGTCCTCAGTGCCAGACAGATCTTCCCATCCCAGTCTTAAATTCCTTGTGGAGAGGTGAGAGATTTAAAAAAAACCCAAAACCACATTGCTGAAACGTTGGGGATCTTCAGATCCTCTCGCCCATCGGAGAGGAGACGCCACGCGACCAACCGAGACAGCAGAGACAACCCCCCCNAGGACAGCAGAGACAACCCCCCCCCCATGCAGCCTCGGTGCTGGTGACGGAGCACGCCAGCGATTCAAGATCACACTGTAGCACTGCACAGCCTCGCTTCTGGCACTGACATGCTTTCTACAGGCAAGGAAATAGATGTTTGAAATGGGTTTATCGCACTTCTCCCGGGTTTATAGACATCCCAGGCAGACTGACCGCTATTTCAGTGTAGTGTGGAAGGAGAAACAGCCAACTGCAGATTAACTGGCTCAAAGGATAAGCAGACAATGCAAACAAATCAAGGGCACACACCCAGCTACCCAGCTACATCAACTTTCTGTTGATGTAGCTGGGTAGCTGCGTGTGTGCCCTTGATAAAGGCCCCTGTGACGGCCGCAGCCATGCCCTAGCCGCTCTACCATGATGCCCCTCCGAGGAAGCGCCGTAAACAGTATGGCCGCCCGCACCGCCTGACACCCTCCCACCGCCACATTTCATAATCCTGCTCCATCGCAGAGCGAACCAGATGATTTTCTGCCATTTTGCTTCCCTGGGGGTGTGTCCTGCCAGCTCCTTTCCCGGCTGCCATTTCGCAGGGTTTCATTGCTCCCCAACCGTGCACTTGTACTTCTGCGTGTTTACAGTGCTCCCGCCCCGGCCGCTCTTGTTTGTGAGCAATAACCGGCTCCGAGGGCCTGTGAGAAGGTCAGGCTCTCTAAAGCAGTAATCCACCTCTGATTAATGCACCCACGGCACGCAGCACCGCACGCCAGCCTCCGCGGGGCTGAGGATATCGAGCCTGCCGCGCCGCACTGACGCGATGCTGTTAAACCGGGAGAGATGCGTTGTCAGCAGAGATGCAGCTCAGCACTATCGGTACTTATTATGGAGAGAAAACGCCTTTGGACACCACCTCAGTCTCAGATTTCCCCACAAACACCTGGGAATTGGTCTGTTCACTCGCTGAAGAGCACAAAGCTGAGTGAGGTTTCTCTGCACAGACAGGAGGGACCATCACCTCACTGGCCCGATTTGAGGTCTGACTGAGCTCCCAGAGCCATACTCTTAACAAAGACAATGGACCCAGACCTGCCTAAGCAAGGAGGGCTCAATCCTCCAAGGCTGGCAGCACTCACAGCACCGAATGACCCAAGCAAAGTCACCCCAGAAGTTCTGCAAAGTTACATTCAACCATTCTTAAAACTCAGCTCAGGCCACAACACCGCGATACCACCACCTGCCTGGGTGAACACAACACCCTCCTGCCTTCCACCATGTTTACCAGGCAGCAGCTCCTCACTCACAGCCAAATTTCTGACAACAAAACCACTCACCTACCTGAGAGCAGGGTGCCATGGCCCAAGGAGCCCACGTGCAGTTCAGTGCTCAAGTCCCCCCATCTGCCTGCATGCTCCAGGCTGGAAGGGCTGCTCAACATGCTCCAGAGAGATCCCACACGCTGCTCCCCAGGCTGAGATGGTGAGGGACTGCCTGGTTGCCCCTCCCAGACACAGGTGAGGGTGTTCAGGCCACTCATTAATCACCCTCCCCACCCAACCTGATTGGATTTGGTAGTTGTTTCAGAATCCCCATTTTCTACTTCCAGTGCAGGATGGCAACAAGTGGGCAGAAAGAAGAGTAACAGTTAAACCTGGACTTTTTCAGGGTGTCACTGGGCAATTACACTCAGACTGATTTTCTGTGTGAAAAAACTAACTAACAAGAAATTTAGCCCAAAAGCCAGGTTTGTCAGAGCAGGGAGCAGGTTACAGCAGACCTGGTCCTACGTCCTCACTCACAAAGGTTTCTGTGCCCTCATTACACCTGTGCTCATCACCTCCCTAATGCTTGCAAGCTGTGCACAGGCAGGAGGAGCCTTTCCCTGGTCCCCTCACCACACACTGATCCCTCCACCTCCCAGCTGGGTGAGCATCTCTCCACCTTCCCAGGTTGCCTGTAAAAATCCAACCAAAGTTACCCTGGGCCCAGAGCAGCTGCCCCAGCCCCGGTGTGATTACACAGCACACACCGGTGTCTGCAAACAGGCAGCAGGCAGGGGTAGAACTTTAGGGAGACAAATGACATGAGAGGATGAGGGAGGGGAAGCAGGAGCTCGGCTCCCAGGACATCTCTGAAACAGGAACATCGGTGAACCAGCCAAGGTTACCATCAGCAGTGTCACCGAGACAGCGCAACACCGGGAGAGATCAATGGACGTACATAGCGTGTACACAGGGACCGGGGGAGGGGATACGGCCCAGGAGCTCCATACCAGTACTCTGGGTAACCTGTGGCACCGTGAAGCGGTGTGTGCCCACCCGCACCAGGGTACGCACAGGCAGGTCACGGTTAAAGCTCTACTCTGACGGTGAGAAGCTCCTACTGCATGGTGACAAATACACAGAACACGCAACCTGCCAACGTTATAATTATACAGAGTGTGTATCAGGAATAATTAATACCTGTCGAGAAACCCCTTCTACGACAAAGCTAACGACTCTGAGCAGTTCCCACCGCCCCCCTTCCTCCTCTCCGGCAGCCCCCGGCTCCACGGCGCTGCTCATCACCTGAGGCAAACGCTCGCTCCCTCTCCCTCTGTTTCTTTAAACCTCTAAACCACAAGGCAGCACGCGAGCAACGCCACAGGTCACGGTATCAAAAGCGGGAGCTCTTACAGGTGTCCTCGGTAACACAGCCAATAAAAGGCGGCGGCGGCGGCAGAAGCAGAACCACTGACCTTGTTTGATGCTGCACAGTGAAGGCAGGCGCGGGCGCTGCCGCGAGGAGCGAGGTGCTCCACGTCGACAGGCTGGGCCCTGCTGCTCCCTCACCCGCACCCGTCAAACCTACTCTGGCACCGAAGGCGCGCAACAGAACTACACGGCTGCTAACGAGGGGACACTGGGCCGAGCGAGCCGCACCTTGGTGACCTGTGTTCCTCAGGAGAGCCAGGCACGTGGTGCTGGTCGCCGTGAGCCATGTGCCTCAGGAGAGCCGGGCACGTGGTGCTGGTCGCCGTGAGCCATGTTCCTCAGGAGAGCCGGGCACGTGGTGCTGGTTGCTGTGACCTGTGTTCCTCGGGAGAGCTGGGCACGTGGTACTGGTTGCCGTGACCTGTGTTCCTTGGGAGAGCCAGGCACGTGCAGCACAACAGGCACACATGCACCGGCCAGACGACACGGCCCTGGCAGCCCAACCAGCCCTTTGCAGTGACTGCACATCTCGAGGCAGCAGCTCCAGAGGCCATGGCTGCCTTGCACAGAGCGTGCCCGTCCATACGCACAATGTCCACACCCCTGTGCACACATACATACACACACACACACACACACACTATCCAGTTGGCAGCCGAGCTCCCCGCGATGCAGCCAGCCACGATGCCCATCACCATCGGTCAGGGCAGCCTGACTGAACGAGTACCACGGCTCTGGTGGGTACGAGGGTACGCTCCAGCCCTCTGGCTGCTGTCCCCCTCCTTCCCAGTAGACATTTTCCTTTAGAAATTCTTTTTCTTCTCTTTCAACGCTGTTGGTTGACACAGGCAGATGAGAACCCTGCCCTCACCTCGCTCTCCAGTCCCGCTCCTCTGTGGTACGTCCCTGTGAAGACGGGTTTTGTGTCTGATCACCGCAGCAGCCCTGAAGCCTTTACGTGACACGGGGTGATGACCTCGAGCTGGCCATACTCTGCGATGCCTCTAGCCATAAAATACCACATTTTGGCCCTTCCTGGGAACACTGTCTTGGAAGTCCAGTGGGAAGAACTGGAGTCAAGTTCCCCCATTTCCAATATGTGCGTGCTGTCGCAGGGATCAGGCGGCACAGCCATGGGAGAGGTGCCCTTTCACTGAGGACAGGCTGTTGGGGAAGCAAGGATGACCCTTCTTGCCTCTTGTTCTAACCAAAGACTTTCATTCTGGGGGCAATTTCTGACATTCTCAGGGAGGCCACACTTTCAAAGGTACCTAATGTTTCCCTCTCTGCCAACCCATCCGTGAGAAGGCTCCAAGGAGAGCTCTCGGACCTTAGCTCTGCCTCTGCCCTGAAGCATCACTGCCAGATCTGCTCCTGGTTTAGAATATCCCTCTCAGTCGGAGATCCCCGTGGCTGGGCTGTGGTTGAGTTCGAGGCTCTGCACTATGCTCTTGTAAAGACCTCCCTCTACACCATACCACACGTGCTACCTGTGGGTGCACAGGCATGACCCACAGATGTGACATGGGGACCGTGTGCTCGCTGTCCCACCACCAGCCCACTGCAAGCAGGCAGCGCGCACCCACGCACGGAGCGGTTCCACACACATGCCATGTCTCTATCTGAAAGCACCAGAGCTGGTCTGGTTTCATTTATCTGGTGCCCACCCACAGAAGATCTGCAGATGTTCTCTCTGCAAAGCTCTGCAGGCAGAGGTGGCACCACCACTCAAATGCTGGCTTTGAGCAGCATCACCATCGTCACAAGCAATAGTCTCTGGCGTGGCATGAAGCAAAGGCCAACATGAATCACACATGCCAGAAAAGAGAGATTCCACCCCTCCCATTCCAGTCCTTCCCTCCCAGTAAGACCCAGTTCCTGTACCTTTCGGAAGGGTGGAAGTAGCAGAGGGCACTGCCAGGCAGGCAGCTCCCATGAAGAGCTGACTCCAGCACGATTTTTGAGGTGTCCCCCGTGTCTGAGAGGACTATTTACGCCCCATCCATTGAGGAGCGTGTGAGTGTATGTGTTAACGCCTGCTCACACGCAGGATCAAAAATACACAGCACAGCCAGTCAAACACATGTAAATACAGGCAGCACCACCTGCATCTGGCAGCCCACACAAAGGCAAGGAAATGAAAAACGCACTCACGCCCTCTGACACCGCGGCCGAGCGTGTGCACGAGAGCCGGCGGGCAGGGACTGGGGTCGGGCTTCTGGCTCCTCTCGCCCTCCCCTCCCTGCTAAGAAGCTACTCTGAGCGTGGGGATCCGGCTGTGCGACCCACACGCGGGACTTGTGATGTGCCTGCTACTCCCCTCTCTCCCCCATCCAATCTCCCCTCACCCCATCCCTCTCGCTCTCATGTGCAGTGGTTATTTTAGCTTAATGTGGTGACATCACGGCTCCCTCGGTGAGATAAAGCTCCGGCCGGGAATACAGACTGCGGCTCCACTGATCCCCCCCGGCGTCACGGGACCCAGCGGGGTCAGGTCCTCAGTGCTCATCCTGCTGCAGAGGTGCTGTGGCCCGGGGCAGCTCAGGGCAGGCTTCGCCGGGGGGCTGGGCCGCACAGCCCCGCTGCATCACCTCGCTCCCAAAGCGCGAGGGAGACGCTCGTGTCAGCTCCCTCGGTGCTGAGGGAGCAGCAGAGGATGGCTGGACACCTGTCTGCGAGATCACTTGGGTTTGGGGGTGGTGAGCACAGACTGGGAGGTGACGGTGCTCAGCTGAGGGGAGAGATGGAGCGTGCTGGAAGACATCTCGGTTTTCAGCACCGCCGAGTAGCCCAAACCCGGCTTTCTGTCAAAATGAAAATCCTCTGAGAATTTTTATAGTTGCCCAAGAACCAGCCCCTGCTACAACTTCTCATTTATCTGTGATTTCTGCACCCTTTTGTAACAGATTTACAAGAGCCTCAAGTTTTCATGATTTTGTTCTGTGTTCCTCTAAATTGGGGAACAAAGAACCAGCACACGATGTTATAAAAACTTAACAGCGGACCAGATAGGAAACACAGGAGGAGAATAACGCGGCCGAGTAAACCTTCCGTTATTAACAACTGTGCCCCGAGGTCTGCAGGCATGGTCCCAAAACCTGAATTATCTTAAATCATGAGCTTACTAATAAAGACAGCTTGGGACAGCAGAAGGGGTCTGCGATTTCAAGGGGTTTGCAGACCACATATATATGATTAACATTTCTGGGCTAAGGTTTATTACTTCATTATAGTATTTTCCATCATAAATGAATAGGTAAAACACCTGGCTATTAAATATAAACCTATCCCTCAGGATGATCAGATTATCACTTGAATTCAAAACCTCTCTGAATTTTTAATAATGCATAACAAATAAGATTATTTATGCACTTTCTTTGCCCCGCTCGCAGGGCCCAGGATTACAGGGAGCCTCCTCTCCCAGACGCAGGGTCTGCGGGAGGGTCCACCGGCTGCACCCCCTCTCCATCCTCCCTGCTCCCGGCTCTGCCCACCATCACCACTGTTCTGTGTGGTGGGGACAAGGGACCCTCCTTGGCAGCACAGTCCCACGGTGGGCACCGCAGGCCATGGCCGCTCCGCTCCGGAGCGCGGGGTAATTCGCAGGGCGCAGGGGTCACCAGCCGTGGTGGCGCAGAGGGAGCGGCTGAGGAATCGGGGGCCGGCTGATGGGAAAGTCAAGTGGCAGCCTGGCTGTCTGAAACCTCTTCAAGAGATCTCTAGTCTGGACTTGAACCCTGCCCTCTCACCTCAGGGGCCCATATTTCTTCCCCGCACCCACTCCCTCCCTCCTCTCCATCAGCAGTGACGCGCGGGCTGGCGGCAAAGGGTCGCGAGTGACCCCCGGCCACCCGCCCGCTGCCCCCGGACAGCATCGGTGAGGGGAGGGGAAAAGCCGAGGTGTGGGGGGAGAAGGGTCCCTGACTGCTCACACGTAATTAAAGCACTGCTTTCAAGGGTGCGTGGGCAAAAGACAATTGGGCCTAATGAAGCATCGACCGGGCAGCACTGGGGCAGACGGGAGCTGACATCCAGGCAGAGATCACTGCACCGGGAACCGTCCCACCCCTCGTCACTGCTGGGCCCGGCCTGGGGAGGAGGGAGTGTGCCTCAACTGGGTATTCACCCTGCAATTACACAAACCTGTGCGCTGAGCGGGGTAAAATCGTTAATTAGAGAGGCAAATTATTTTTCTGGGGGTTTTGTGTTGCCTGTTTTTTTTTTTTTCCTTCTCTTTGTTTTTCCTCTTTGGGATGAATGTTCTTCGTCGCTCACGTTATAACCCCGCCAATCAGCGCCAACGGTGCTGAATGCATGAGGTCAGTTATGGAGATACAGGAAATTACTGGGGATTGGCAGGGACGGTTTTGTCAATTTGTAAGCAAAACCCTGTGTTATTGCCAGGTTTTCATCTTTTCATCACTGTCAGCCTGTGCCGGCACAAGGTATCTGAAAGCAAAATCGTCTTGGAGGCTGCTGGAAAATTAACGGGGGGAAGATGAAAAATACATTAAAAATATTTTTGCGTAAGATAGAAATAGGAAACAGGTACTTACATTAAAAAAAAATTAAGCCAATTAAACCCCCTGGAAGTGCTGACACATAAAACTCGCCGCTCACCCTAACCAGGCGTCTGCTCTCCGGCTCGGAAGCCGAGCAGCTCGACAGCATCGCGCTCCCCCAGCTCCCAAACCTGCCCTCGCCTCACCCAGCCCCTTTCTTCTCTCCCAAATGTTTGCATTTGTAGGATGTCTGAATGGCAATAAAAGGGCCAGGAAATGATAGTTGTGCCAAGTAAATTGGGGTGAATGCTGGGGGAGGGGAGCGCGGATCGATTGTGAAACAACTTGCGCATTATCCGGGAAGGATTTGCTCACGGTCCTGCGCTGCTCCGTGTTGCAAGAGGCCCCGCACTCAACAATAGCGTGTCCCCTCGGAGCAGGAAACACAAAGGGAATTTGCTCTGATTCAATCCACACAGTGAGGCCCCTCTGGGGCTAAAGAGGGTCACTTTTACCCTGGCTAAAAATAAAGAAAAAAGATTTTTTTCCCCTCTATCACACACACGCACGCACGATCCGGTTGAAGAAAGCAGCCGCCTCCGCTCAACGAGATGCTTAGAAACCACGAGCCCTCTCTCTCCTTTTTCCCGTTCAGACTTTGGAATTTATCAGAATTTACTTGAGGAAAAAATTAAATAAGTAGGACGTGATGAAAGAGCGGCAGAACGGCCTCCTCCTTTCATCCCCCTCGCCTGTATAACAAGTGCCTTCACTGGGGGACTGCGGCAACGCGGGCCCCTAATAACAAAGGAGGTGACACCGTCAGGGCGCAGAGCTGTACGCTGGGGTTTACACGGCACGCGAGAGCCCTGGTGTCTGGGCTCAGGTGTGTTTGTTCCCTCTACTTTGCCTGGTTTGTGCTAGACAGCACCAGTGTTTCTGCTGCTCACCCCGAAGCCGTTCATCGAGAGCAGATCAGTCGAGAACAGCAGCCGGCGCGTGCAACACCTGCTGAAATGAAAAAAAATTACCCCAAGAAAAAAAAAAAGTTTTTTTCCTAAAAATCACTAAAATGTAGCTCAGCAGATTCTATCTGCATTAATTTGGCTGAACAACAAGATACTGCTGGGGACAAACTCTGAATAAAGCGGTCCCGAGTCCCCCGAATTGGCAGGGCTCAGCCCAAACAATGGCTGCTTCCTATTCACCTTAACCCAGCTTTTCAAAAGAACATCCCCAGAAACACAAAGCATCAGCGGGAAATGGCAATTTTATGAATCCTAATCAATCAAAGGGCTTATTAACTCAATGTGAAGCCAGATTAAAATCTTTAATTATAAATCGTGCTAAAAGGAAAAACAAAATGTACTTATGGTACATTGAAAATTCCGGATATTAACATAGTTGCCATTATCTTTCTCAATATTAAATTTCCCCTCCCTGCCCTGCAACATGCTCACCTTTTTCTGTTCCTGAAGAACAGAACTGTAGAGCAAACTCATTTTTCTCCTTCCCAGGCTTATTAAAATGTATTCTTCCTCCCCGCGCGCCCGGTTTGCAGGGGAGCGGTGGGGAGG
>VXBZ01003668.1:222131-258184 GCA_013399135.1 Heliornis fulica | reverse complement strand
TTTTTGGGCACTAAATTAATTTTTCAAACCAGAGTGAAATTTCCTTCGGAAAAAGATACCAGAGGACGTGCTCAGATTGTGATTCTAGGTCACTCATTTTTTACAGATAATTCTTGTTTTCCTTCCTACCCCCTTTGCTCTTAATGCATTGCTTCCCCGGGATTTATTTCTCCATCACTCCCAAAATGAAGAGCAGCTTCTCTGAATCAGGATTTTTCCTGTTCTGTCAGTTTCATGACTGCAACTGAAACCCTGAAATGTGTTTTCCCTCTGTAAAACACAGCTGCTTCGTTTGAAATAAAGTTTCAATTTAAAAAAAAAAAAAAAAGAAAAAAAAAAAAAAAAAAGGAAACTTAATTTTATATTTTACAAACGACTGGTTGGCTCCAACCTGCTCGCAGCAGCAAACTTCACACCTCAGAGCAGGGTATCGCCTCCTCCGCTCTCTAATTGCCGTGTGACGGCTCCGTGCTCTGCCCTGGATTTCCGCCGCCATCCGCAGACCCCCGAGACTCCAGCCAGCTCCGGGGCGAGCAGGGGCTCGGCCGGGTCGTGCGCTGCTCGGGAGGGCGTCTCAAAACACCAACAGCACCTGTCTGTGAGCCCTGCCCGGACACACACAGAAGAGCTGGGAACAGGGAAGAGGGAACTGCACAAACACGATCCGTCTGGGAATGAATCTTTTCGGCGCTGAACAGGCGTTTCTCAGATCTGGGGGGGGGTCCCCATAAATGCACCTTTGCACATATACTTCCCCTACCCGTTCCTGAACGGAATATTTATGCTCTCCACGGCAGGCACAGGGTCTGGAGCACCAGATTATTTTTTGCAGACAAATACCACGCAGGCTCCTCGGCTGAAAACACTCACGCACGAAGATTTCTACAACTCCTTTAAAACCTTAAATGCCACGTAGCAGCGATATTCCTTTGAAGATGATCATTAGACCTAATAAACAGGCTACTGGAGGCAGAGATCTTGTCCTCTTCAGCTCCTGCAACTGCCTTTCAGCAAATTCAGAAAAGATCCTTTGTGCCTAACTCGCTTTTCATTTCCGTGCTTTTAAATTTGTTCAGCTTGACTTTTGACACTTTAGGGGCTTAGGCTTTTTTAGTACAATAATATAATAAATATTTGTGTTGCCAAAGAAAAAGTGGATCTGTTGTTAGTGTTACATAAAGCAGGATCTCTTTTTCATTCGTTTGTTATAAATAATTCACACAACTATGTGCATTTTATAAACACAATCTTTAGGAAACTGATACTATCAAACATTTTTGAGACAACACTCAGTAACGTACACACATGCACAAAGTATTTACTACAGCGTCTTTGAAACTGTAAACAAAAAATTGTTAATGAAAGCAGAAAAATAAAGATATTCTATGTAAATAATTATGTTAATACAAAGTGTTTTAAGACTGATTTATACAAATTAGTCATCTGAATGACAAAAAGCTTTGACAAACTAAAAAAAAACTATCAAAAATCATACAATTTGGATCATTTTCCCCTGCAATTTCCATCTTTGGCTGGCCTTGGAAGACAGATTCAGAAACTCCCCTGCTATCTGCCAATACAGTGGGAACAAGCCTAGTCAAATGCATCTTTCTTTACTTACATGTGAAAAAGTGTTTTCATGTGGGTTTTTTTTCTGTGAAATACTTGAAAAAATTAGCTCCTTTAAAAGTGCAAAAATTTAAGAAGGTTAATCTATTTAAATACAAATATATTTCCCTAAAATATTTGTGTGCAACCAATATGGTTTGATTAAAAAAAATAAAAATCATATTTTCAGGTAACAATTTAATGTGTAGAAAATATCTTCTTATTTTCTGTTAGAAAACACTTTAAAATCATTCAGCAAAGAAACGATATATTTAAGATGAACAAGAAAAACACTGGCAGGAACTGCCTAGAGCTCCACATCTGCCTTTTTTGCACTTTTCACTATAAATCTGATTATAGGATGTTAAATTCTGGTTTTGTTTCTGCCCATTGATTGAGATTCTCTTTCATTGTGAGAAATCATAATTTGGGGAAAAAAATAAATGACATTATTTATTGAGTCAAACCACCCCATTTCAAGCAAGCTGTTTTTCCTATTTCGAATGCTGTTGCCAGTGTTCGGGACCCCCTCGCAGCTCAGCCCTGCGATCCCGCGGTGCCTGTACGAATTCCATTACTCCCAGAACAACAAAACCCCCTTTACATCAGCCGATGCTTTTACACGCGGTAGCGTGGCCGGAGACAAACAGGCGCTGCGGCGCGAGCAGTTACAAATCATTTAATCCGGATTAATCCCGCTCTGCGCTTTCCCCATCGTCCTGACTTTTCAGGAGCGCAGGAGGCGAGGAACAGCATCTCCAGGGCCCTTCTTAGACTTGTCTCTGGATCCCGGACCAGGCTCGGTCTCGCTGTTGGGGTAAAACCATTTATCTTTATAATTTCCTGGGTGGGCTGGCAGGATGGGTCGGGCTGGGCCGGGCTGGGCTGAGCCTGGCTAGGCTGGGCTTGGTTGGGCCAGCCTCGCTCCTGCTGTGAGCCAGCACTGAGCAGCCCTTCCTGGGGGGCGGCGGCGCAAGGGCAGGTCCCCCAGGAGCCCTTGGGGCTGGGCCATGTCAGGGGAAGCTGCATCGAGTCGTGACGCGAATGACTGCTCATTGAGGGAAACGGGTATTGGCGTCCCCATCAGCCGGAGACACCCTGGGTAACGCTTAAACAAGTCCACTCTGTTAATGTCAGGCCACCGGGGACACGTTTAGCCTCTCTGCTGACCATTAGACCCTTTGATGGAGTGGACAATAAACCTGACGGGACAGGCTGGACGCCGCTGACAGCGCGCCACGGCCTGCCTGCAGCCTGCCCGCGCTCGCGGGCCTGGGGCGGGCAGCCCTCCGGACCGACGCCAGGGGAGAGGAACCGGCACCCTCCGGGGCAGAGCAGCAGCGGGAACGCCGCCCTGGAACCCAGCTGGAGACCCAAACCGAGCACGCAACGCGCAGCTCGCTCTCAGTTGTGTCCTTACGCCCGAGCGTCGCTCCTACCAGCTGGGCATCCTGGAGCCCGACCCTCACCCGCCTTCGGCGAGAAAACAAGTCGGTGTTGCTCGCAAAAGAAGGGAATTTGTGTAATTAACCACACTTTGGCTGCTGCGCTGCGGAGGCGGGTTCTGAGAGAGGTTTATTTCATGCCACATGCTTAAAATGAAAATAATCAAAGAGGAAAACACGGAAAAGCGAATCACCCTCCTCCACCCGGAGAGCTGCTCTTGACGGGGGGAGGGGAAATCAAGTTTTAAAGTATCGATTCTGTATTCATCAATCAAAAAAAATAAAAATAGGAAATTCCACCTTAGCTGTTTTCAGAGAAAGTGTTGATAATTGCATTTGTATTATTTAAAGAAATTACAATTTTTTTTTTGTTACATATTATCCTACCAGTATTTACTTTCTTAAGTTTCTGCCAGTAAAAAGGGCCCTGGGTTTGACAGAGCAAATTTTCCTGCATTTGGAAGCTTTTATCCCAATTTTAACACCTTATCTCTTTTCCTCTGGAGAATTAACTGATATTGCATTAAAACAGAAAATGATATAGAATTTTAAAGAGTCCGCACAACTGGAAAGCTGACAGGGCATTAAAAAGCTCTGCCAGAATGAAACTTCATCCGAAATATTTAGGGGTTTGTGTCTAATAATATAAGCATAACATATAAGCATATCTATGCTTACACATATACATATGCTCCTGTATACACAGCAATTTTACAGTAACTAAACAATTTGACAAAAATTAATTTAAAATAAAACCTGTCTTTTAATATTAAGTACTTTATCAATAAAAAACATTAAAACCACCGAGATCTTCTTTTAACCTAAAGCAATGCAGCTGAAAAATATGTAAGTATAATCCAGATTATTCAGATATGATTTGTATTTTCAGTCAAACCTTAAAAGCTTTTAACAAAAGAAACATTATTTTTGGCACTAATGCATTTTTTAATCTGCAGAGCTTGCTCAAATTTGAAGATATTTTTAAAAATCCATTTAAAGAGACACAACAGTTTTGTGACACATTTCTTGGGATCTCAGCTAATGCTGCATTCGCGTGAACCCGAAAACAAAGGGGGTTTTTCCTGCCACCCGTGTGACGGTATTTGCCAGCTGATTTCTGCCTCGATTCAGACTGAGCCTGTCTCACACCTACAATCTGTAACCGCCCTCTTCGCAACACAGGTGACAATATTTCTGGATTATTTTTTTTTCCTGACGTTATTTTTCATTATGATTAAAATAATATATATAAAATCAGGGAGAATGCCGGCTATAATTTCTCCCCGCAGGACCTGTTACTTTAAGATAATATGAATTCTCCGGTATTCTCCGGGAGTGCACGCTCCCAGGGCACGAGGGCACGCACACTCTCGATAAGTAATAATTTAGTATATCAGAAGGTGAAAAGAAAAAGCAGGGGGAGAAAAAAAACCCCAACCCAGCACCACAGCCTGATTTTTTGCAGAAATCCTCTGCACCATTTACACGTAAGGGCCCCTGTTTATCATGGCTGGAGCGCCGTGTCTTTCCCTGGGCCTGCGGATGCAGAATCCCGGTGTCAAAGGGGAGCCGGCGTCGTTGCTCGGAGCCTCACCTATAGCTCCTCTTTGTGCTCCGCTTCTCTCACATCTCTCCCCTCCGCATTTCCATTTCAAGCGACCGCGCCGGGGCAGCGCCGCCGATCGATTTCAGCATCGAATATTTAGCGATAGGAGCGATCTATATTTTATAGAAATGTTTTCATTTAGCAAGAGCAGGACGCCGCCTCTCTAAACACAAAAGCTCCTCTGCAGCTGACTCACCGCCCGTCCCCTCGCCCTCCGGGTCACAAAGTTTCCCCACAGCTTTTGTGAGCATTTCTGACCATGCATTATTCACGTGGGACACCGCCACCTTCCTAAAGCAGTCCTTGACCTGCCACTCATCCCCGGGCACCGAGCGGTGTCACCGTGCAGGGAATTACGGCTTGCTGCTCCCGGCAGGGCTCTCTCCTGGTCCGACACTGCAGATACCGCCCCGGCGAAGCCCTACCCGGCCGCGGAGCCCCTCATCGACGGCGGCGGAAAAATCACAGAGCAAAGCCTGACCCCAGCACTGATTGCCAGCTGTCAATTTTAGGAAGGAATTATGTGGAATTAGGAAGCATTTGGGGCAGAACCGTCCCCTTTGTGGGCACACGGCACTGAGAGCTGTGGGAAAGCGACCGTGCTCCCGCTGCCTGCCAGCACACGGCACAGCAGGGCCCTGGGTCCAGAGCGGAGCCCGTTCCCAGCGTGTGACAGTTCCGACAGGGCTCCGGAGCTCAGTGCCCACGGGCGTCTGCCGCGGCGCGGCTGAAACGCTGCAGAGACCAAACGCGGTTCTGGAGTGGAACGAGCGCCAGCCCTACGTTATCTCCATTGTACCGGCCACGGCGCGGCGAGATACAACTCACAAATCTGACTTGACATCACTGAACTTTCACCTTGAGTCTACACAGAAATTATATTACGGCGATCGGTTAGGTCTCCCTGCGATAGTCATTTCATGGGTTAGAATGTACCTACAACCCTGGGTAAAAGAGATACTGTGGAAAAAAGCAGGAATTAAAAAAACCCAGAACCTCTGACCACTTCATTTAGAGGGAGTGCAAAGGAAAAATGTTTTCCAATGCATAAAAAGCCCCCAAAGTCGCATCAGTGTGATCACTGGTTTCTTGTACTGACTGTTAAGCACCTTCCAGAGGCAAACCCTTACACCCTGAGAAGCTACTTGTCACGTCCAGAAGCAGAATTCCCAAGAAATGAGCCTTAAAGGATAAAACATTGATGATGGCTGAGTGGCAAAAAAGTTCCTGACCCCACCAGCACCCTGCTCTGGTTGGGACAGGCACACACAGAGACGCTCAGCGCTCAGAAAACCCCACTGAGCAGCAACACTCAGTCCTCCACTCCCACAGGCGGATTTTGCACCTTGTGTGAACCTCCCTGTGACTCTGCACTAAAACTGGAACTTTTGGTAGTTGCCAAACCAAAAAAAGGTTTTCTTTTTTTAAAAATTCTTTCCTATCTCCTCACCTGGGAGGTGATAGGAAAGCAGTTACACAGGACTTCAGAAAGTCCTGTGTAACTGCTCCATTGTTTTGAATNTTCTTTCCTATCTCCTCACCTGGGGTCTGAAGTCCTGTGTAATTGCTCCATTGTTTTGAACTGCAAATTTCCTTAAACACACTAAACTCACTCGTTTCTTCTCCATTTTATCCTTTGCAAATCACCTGCCTGGTCACCCGTTATCGTTTTTGCCAGACACTTTCACACCAACCAGCAAGGTCACCACAAAACCCCTGTCGATCCTCCTGAACACCGACTGCACAAACACGCACAGAACACACAGAACACCGAGGTTCTCAAGTCATCCCTGGGAGCTGATGTAAACACAAACCCACGCGCTGCGCAAGCCTGTGGAACATGGAGTCGTGAATGGACTTCTGCAGGGTCCCCTGGAAAACACACGGCCAGTTAACCATTTCCCTGCTGGGCTGTGCCAGGAAGCAGCCGTGCTCTGAACCAGGCACCTGCGCTCGGACCGGAGTGGTGACCAGAGCCCGAGCACTGGTGTGACATTTACCTTAGAGGCTTCAAACACCATTTATTTTGTGTGGTTGACTGACTGTAGCATTCAAACAGACTACTTCAACCCAGAGACACACTACCTGGAAATGCATCAAATGTAAATTTTCCAGACTTACCACCCCAGACTTTGAGCAATCTGATAAATGTTGGGGGGGTCCCATCCATGAAGAGGGAGATCATTTCCCGGCCTAACACCTCCTACACCCACCACCAAGTTTAACTGCCTGGCCAGGAGCTTGCCAGAAAAATGCCCAGCTCGGCCGAGAATTTCACACTGGGAAGAATTTTTATTTTTATTTTCCAAGAGTGACAGAATCACTGTGCAGCTGAGTAAGGACCAGCTCTCTCCCAGAGGCTACAAGCTGCAGAGATCCTCAGGTAAAACCAGATTTTGTTTTGCCTTAGCTTGGTTGCTGTCTGGGTACTGAGCCACTTAAATCAGGCTCACAGGAACAACAACCAGCCAAGCATCAGGCGGATGGCACGAGGAAGAGATTCAGCGTGCGACTGCGCTTCAGACATCCACAGGAAACCAACCTGGAGCTGCTGTACCAGATGCAGTCCCAGGGAAAAAATGTATGCAGGCAACAGGGAGTTAAGTAAATAAATTTTTTCTTTTCTTTGTCGATGTGTTTAGTTCTCTTCCTGCCAAGACTCATTTCACTCTGCTATCTTGTGAGAGACACATATGGTGCAGTGAAATTGCCATCCAAGAAAGCATGTCCCAGCCTGTTGAGACATCATCAAATAAGATTAAAGCAAAGTAAAAATAAAAAGATAGAACGATTTTTTTTTCTTTTTCTTGTACAGAGAACATCTGATGAAAGTCACTGAGGTACTTGAATGCTTCTAAAGGTTTTGCAACCATTTCTTTACTTTGCCTGGTTAAGAAAAAGGCAGAAATAACAAGCCAATATCTCCTTTTTCTTCTTCAAGTTAGTGAAAAAATGTGTTTCATAATAAACCCGATGTATATGAATAAAATACAATATTGCCTTTTGTGCTTCTGTGGAAACAGCACTTAAATGCACGAAACCACCTCTGACTTTCTGCTCTGGTTGCCTCTCCACCAGTGTCTCTGACTTCTGTGTGCAGAAAACCTGTTGGGGCCAGGACTAAATAATTAGTTGATTAATCTAGTCCAGAGCCAGGCCCAAGAGAATATTCAGGTGCTTCTCTGGCTACCAACTGCTCCACCAAACCCCCAAATCCATCTCCTGAGAAGCGCAGGAGTCGGTGCCGTGGTACTGCAGCAAGTGTGAAACTGTTGCCTGTGTCCCTTGCACACGCCAAGGCCCCAGGATGTGGGTTGGGGTGAAAAGACTTCACAGGTTCTTTCTTATGAGTCTTTTTTTTTTTCTGTTTCCATGTTTTAAATACAAGTTCCAGGTAAAGAAATCCCAGCTGATCACCACTTGATCTTGCACATGGTACTTGGGGCAAGATTTAGGAGCAGAGAGGGACTGGTGGGACAGTTTACATGATTGCAACAAGGAGAGTGGCTGAGCAGCAACCTGCCAGCTACTCTTTGCTGCTTTGAAATTGGGCTCCAGAAAGATTTAATAATTATTGTGCAGTTATCACCAGGAAAGCACCAGAAATACCCCACCCACGGTACAGTCTGGGTTTGGGGGGAATAAACCAAAGTTTATTCTGCACAAGGCCAAAAAGAAATGGTGAAGGACGGGAGGAAGCCAAACCCCAACCTGTGCTGTTGATCACAGAAGTTGGAGGGGAGCTGCTTAACCAACAAGCTGAAAAACGGGGTTCAACTCCCGAAAGGGGCATCTATTCCGTGTGTTTCTCTGCCCCCCCCCCGGGCTAGCGGCTGCTCTCCAGGCTCGTTTCCAATGCACCGGACAGGGCGGCAGGAAGGCAACAATGCATCAGTAGCAGAGATTATCCCTGGCCTTAATAAGCTGTTGTTGGCTTTCATAACAACTGCAGCCGAGGACGAGTCACACCGAGCTCAAAGACAATCTTACCAATAGCCTGGAGCAAGGATTATAGAAACAAGAATCCAAAGGGGGGTGGGAGGGAGCAAAAATCCCAAGAAACAGGGGCTAATGTAAAATCGTTTACATATTAACCTTCTTCCCTTCTGACAGTGGTCAAGTTCGGATTCAAAATACAAATTATCTCCAATTACTTCAAAAGAGGCAGTCACAGAGCTGTCACTTAACCTTCACCATCTGTTTGGCTCAACAGAAAGCTGTACAGGCTGCCACTTTGACCTCATCTTTCTCTCTCCACACTGGACAGGCACCAAAAGAAGAGAAGATGGTTTATTGTTCTCCGGAGAAAAACCCGGCCCTTGGGGAGCTGGGGGTGTGAGGAGGGCAGAGCTTCAAGAGGTGACTTAATTTAACTCTTGGGGGGAGGTTGTGGCTTGGAGTTTGTGAGTGTTCCTCACTCCTCTGTCACCCAGAGACAAGGTTTATTTAGAAGGGGAGCTGCTCTGCAGAAAGACATCTTCAGCTGCTCCACAGCACGGGTGGAAAAGCAGAAGCTGATTTACAGTGGATGCTGGATTTTTGTGAATCCAGTAGCCTGGTGTACACAGAAAAACACCAGCTATTTGAGATGTCACAGGGAAAATAAATCCCAGGAATGAAGCACCTTTCTAGGAGACTGTAGCACAAAATGATGGAGGTGGGGGGTGGAACCAGCCAAGGAACCAACCAAAAAATCCCCACCAGAACCAAACCAAACCACCTGAGAGCCCAGGCTCCACGAGACAAGAAGGCTCCAGGAAAGCACAATGTACAGCTATAAATGTGACCTTGAGCAGGACAACCTAGAGCTCAGCTCTACCTTCAGCTGCACTGGTCAGACCAAGGCCTCTCCCAGGGACTTGCTGCCTCTCTGGCTCCAGAACCTGGGGGCTCGTGGCTCCATCGCCCCTGAGAAGCTGCAGCACTGACCAGCCGAGGGCCAAACCCCAGCTGGCAGCAGGGACAGGCAGGGTGTTGTCCAGGCTCCGAAGCACATCCAGAAGCACGAGGTGTTTGGAATTCAAACCAAACTGCTTGAGAAGAGGGGCTGGGAGCACGTAATAGGGTGCAAATTTCTGAATGCCTCCCAGTTTATGGGCAGTTTCTAATGCTTCTGCCGAGAAACATTACAGCATTTCCACTGGCTCTGATCTTTATTTTTAGTTTTATTGCCCACTGCATAACAGGTTTCTTCAAGGGAGAAGGAAAGAAAGCAGATCCCTCTGTAAACAGGAGCACCTCCAACTCCTGAGCGCTACACACCGCCGCGGTCGAGCACGAGGACAACGTCGCCCGTGAGAACAACCGGCTCTGCCGCCGCGCGCGCTACGTGACAGCGCTACGTGACACTTCGGCGTGGGGAGGCAAACGCCCTTCCCTGTCACACGGTGCTCAATCCACGCCGCGGTGCACACCGCTGCGTGACAGGAGCTGCGAACTTCCCCTGCCACTGCAGATGGGAACGAGTCAATTAAACCCACAGAGCCACGGTGCTGCGCATGCCGGCGCGGCACCGAGCGCTCTGCTTGGCGGGAGGAGGCAAGCTGGCTGCAAAAGGTGCTGAATCAAATAATGATCTCAAGCAAATAGCCCGTTTCTTCCTAGAATCCAAATTCCTCTGCTACCTTTTTGAAAAACACAAACACAATATCGAACTCAATTTGCAGCTCAGAGGGGGCGAGAAACTCCCAGCGCAGGAAGAGCCCGACAACAGCTGCAGCCACGTCGAAATGTTTAATTTTACTTAAAACATTCTCTCAGGCCTATGTATTATTTGAAGTATAATGTACAGAATTATCTAATGAATTCTCAAATCAAATACTCTCATTTTGCTGCAGGCCATTTCCCGAGAACAAACTAAAGGCACACAGGCTTCTCTCTGCGTCTGATGGTTGGGCTGGAACAGATGTCCAGTGGCCATCGGCTTCCCTCCGATTACCTTTCCCGGTCCCTTCTCTGCACCTCCAGCCATTGCAGCCCCCTCCAGCCACACACAAACCGGGAATCGAGATATCAGATATACACGGCGAGGCAGCGCGGCACGGAGGGGCTGCCGTGAATTCTGGCTGTGCCCCGCTGCGGCGAGGCTGTGGTGACAGCCAGAGAGTAGCTGGGGAACAGCATCTGGCTCTGGTTAGGTAACAAGCTGTAGCATCTGCAAACTTGTCAGTTCTCAGCCCACAACAAAGCCCAGCCAGCAGATCTCTGTTTAAAGTAGGAACTAGCTGTTAGGTTTTATAAGACAAACATTATCTGTTCCCGTTGCAGGGTGCCGTTTCATTAGAAGCCAGCTCTACCAGGAGAAATTAAACGTGCTTGTTACATTTTACTTTTCATCTCAAGGAAAATAAAATCCCAACCCAGCCCTATTTGGTCTTGAGTTTGTCTGTCAGAAACGGTTTTGCTGGTCGTTCCTCCGCGCGAGAGAAGGGGAGCGACTGCCCGGCCCACCGCGAGCAGCCACTGTGCACCCTGGGTGCTCCCACAACGCTTCTCTGCTGCTCCCCCAAGTAGGAGCAGTGAAATAGAACTTCCACACCTGGCAAGAAATCCACCCCTTGGGGCACCCCCCCGGACACCCCCTGCAGCACCCCCCAGGCACAGACCCTCGCACCCACGTACCGCTTGTTCCACCACACGGCCGAGTTCGAGGGCACCGTATCTGACCAGAGGAGATTCCTGACTGCACTATTCTTTTCTTTTTTTTTTTTTTTTTTTTTTCTCTCCTTGATACAGTCTGTTCCCCTCACCCTGAATTCCTCACGGACAGCAGTGGTCCCTGGCACCTCTGCTATCACCTGGAATGTGTGGATACTTCTCCTGGGAAAAGTGGAAAGGGAATACTCAGCGTGCCCCGTCCCATGTAAGACCAAAGTCCGACGTAACGGAGGGAAAACTCCACACTTGGCACACTCAGCCAGTTACATTTCTGTCCAGCCTCACAGTTATTTTTGCTGAGGGAAACCACCTCTGAGCCCCCCCACGAAACTGGCTCCTGTAAAACTCCACCTTCATCCAAGCAGCAGCACACCTTAAGGTCTCTCCTTAAGGTCCCTCTGCACAGTTTGGGAGCCTGTCAGGGATTCGGATCATGTTGAAATCCCTCAGTCTGAGCAGTTCTCTTCTGAAAATAGTTACCCTGGTGCCCTAGTCTGACTGGGGACCAGCCTGGGTAAACTTCAGACACAGCTTCAGTCTGGGTAGTTACCACAGCAAGCACAGAAATACATCACTGAGGAGAAATTAATTTTAAAAAAAAACGAAACCAAGCAAATGAAAAAAACCCCCAAAGGTCCCAGTTCCACCACAAAATCGGAGCAGACTGAGACAACACGTTTCCGAAGGCGCAGGATACTGCACAAGCCCAGAAGAAGGACTGTAGGGGACAAAATTTCGGGGCTACAGGCACTTGGGTGAGAGGTCTGGTTGGCTTTTTTATTTTTTTTTTTAAACCACCCTGCAAAGAAATCTGTCCTGTTTATGAGTCGTGGAATACAAACCGCGTTATCAACAATCTTAAGGAAATGGATTGATGTTAAGTGATACTTCAGAATCCGCCCGTAGCAAAGCTACCGCGCCATTACCGACAGATAAGCAGAAAATCCTTCCTGCAAATAGAAGCGACCTCCCCATCTGCTGCGCGCTGTGGGGCTGGGTTGGAGGAGCCACCGCGGGGAGGGCAGGGTCGGGCGCGTGTCTGCTGCCCAGCGCTGCCGCAGAGGCTCCGAGCGAGGCTCTGGAAAGGAGCAGTGCCTGGTTCAGGTAGTTACCCTGCATTGCTGTTCGTTAGCTGCACACTCTTTAATTAATGGGACAAACGAACCTCCAGACCGCATGGGCTGGGCTGAACACGCTGCCATGGAGAAGCTGGGCCTCTGTTTCCCAAGGTCAACCTTTTCTGCCTTTCTTGACTCATGCAGGGCTGGGACCCACTGGTGACCCACAGGGATGAGGATATGGCTCTGCAAGGGCAGCGTGCTCCTGCTGTCCCACAGGAGCCCAGCTCCTGGGCCATGGGAGGGCAACAGTGACACTGGGGGGAGGAAGAGGGTGTAGGGTCACAGCAGCTGTGATGGATCCAAGGATTACAGGGTGTCACTCACCAGGACTGGCCTGGGTGGGTGCCACCCTTTTTTTTTTAATTGAGGAATTCTTGCTGCTTTTTTATCACTGTCTGGAGTGAGGACGTGATGAGAGCCAGGATGTGTGGAAGAAGGAACACCAGGACATGAATCTAATGAGGGAGCTCAGGCTGCGCTCCAGAAGCGCTGCTGCTTCCTAATGCTGTCCTCTCTCGTTCCCACCCGCACCACGGCACCTTCCTGCCACAGCCAGGATCTGCACTCCTGGGAGCTGTGAGAAATCTTACAGGTTGGGATTTTTTTTGTCTTCTTTCTGATTTCAGAGCTGTTAAAAGGCTGACAATCAGCCAGCAGTACCACATTCCGCTACGCCGCGCCCGCCGCATACTCCCATGTGCTTCTCATGGAGACTTCTGGACTTACACAGGAGACAGGCAGGCAAATTACCACAGAACCCCACAATCCTCTTCTATGCACTTTTAGTTACTTAATTACATTATTCTCATTGTTGCTGCTGTCATGCATCACTCTTCAAAACAAACCTCGCACGTGCTACAGCCCTCCCAGCGCCGGAGCCTTCTCCCGCGCCGCTGGGATTGCCGTGACGGAGCCGACGGAGCCAGCGCTCCCCTCCAACCATTCACTTCCTCCACAAAAGGCCGTGTGCTTTAAAACCAACAGGGTTTGTTCATTATTATGATTTATTATTATTTGCATCACAGTGGTACCCAGAGGCCCCTGCCAGGGTTCTGCTGCACAGGGCACTGTTCAGGATACGCCGCCACACGCTGACCTGAACACCTTCGCCTGAAAGGTCCCAGACCCGTCCCCTCCAGGTACTTGGTCACTCAATGCATTCAGCATCTTTACCTTCTGAGGGGTATTTTCCAAACTCTGATTTCTTTTCACAGCAATAGAGGTTTAGGAATTTCACAGTGCCTCTACATCCTCTTTTAACCCCACAATTAACACAGCAAGGGGCTCCAAGGGCATCGGTGCAGATTTAAGTGGGATTTAAAGAGTCCTTTGGATCCAAGGACATGCAAGGTAATTATAAGCACTAAGATATTGTTAACTGGACTTCACGAAACAAAATAATCAAGTCAAGATGACTGTTGATTTTATGCATCTCTCTCTCCTTTGGCTGGAGAAGAAAGCCCAAAGCAGCTGCTCTAAATGAGAAAAAAATATCCCAAAATACAGTAAACAAGAAAGCGATACGGCTACGGATGCACAATGAGAGGATGGAAACAAAGGGAAGGTGAAGAGATTGCATATATCACCCTTGAAAGCGAGAGTGAAAGCAGCCTCTCCTATCTCCCAGAGCAGCTGGGGATGATTCGCAGTGGATTTTTCTGTAATAAAATTCCCCTACGTTTCTTTCCTTGGAAAAGTCAGTTTATAGGTCAGTTAACAAGTATTAAAACCACAAGAGAACATGAAACGCACCACCTTCTCCTTTTGATCCTTTTCCCTTTTGGATGAAAGTTTTGAAGTTTGGGTTATAAAATCCCTGAGTTTTTGTTGTGCTCTATGCCTCCGCGAAGGCATTAAACCCCAAGTTTGTGGGCTGAAGAAATATCCCGTAAGTAGTGGGGAATTGAAGCAAGCTGTCCTGCCCCAGGACACCTGCCAGCCAGGTGCACGCCGCCCCGGCTCCCCAAATGGAACACCTCATTTACAAAACAAATCTGCCTAGAAAATTACCTGCCCCTCTTGATTGCTGCAAGTGGTTTTCATCAACCTGCACCGAACCGCGCTCTGGCCTCTCCAAATTTACAGCATCGGGTATAGGAGTCGTTAGAGGAGGAGAGGGAATAGCAGCGATGTTTAAAAGCCATTAAATAAATGGAGGGTCCCCACCGAGAGCGGCCGGTGCCTTGGGTGTCCATTCGTTAAGGTAGCTTCCCGCTGCGCACGCGACACCACCCGCCACCCAGCACAGAATCGGCTTGGCTTAAAGGTTGTAAAGGCCCCGTTCTCTTGCAGGATGCTTCGGTTTTGAAATCTATCAAAGGAATCTCAAAACAAATTACATGGTAAATTATTATCTCTGTTCTGGCCTCCTCTCTACACCCCACTGTTCAGCATGAATGAGGGTGGGAGAGCGGCTCCTGAAAGCCTGCGAGATAAGCAGATTACAGAATGTCAGGTGCCTCGGGCTACTCGAAATTTCACAGCCAAACTTCGCCGGGCGAATCAGTTCATCTCGCTAATATGGGTCACAGGCTACTTCAATTAACACACCTCTAATGACTAACGTTTGTTCCCTAATGGGGAAGGAATAAACAGGGAGGCACACGCGGTGCAAAGCGCAAGGCTCTCTCCCCTCGCCGCTCCTCGCCATCGCCGCGGTTAGTGGCTCCAACCGCCAGAGAGAGACGGGGAAACAGTCTTGCAAGGAACAGAGCGTTTCTTTCAGAAAGGAACCTTTTATGTAGCCTTCCTATCATTACCAACGCGTTTCTGGCAGCTTTCAGTGTCCTCTAGATCCCAGTGCACTGAATAACGAGAGCTGATATGAAAACAGAATGCAGAAAACAAATTAGCATTTTGAAAATAAAAAGCATGGCTTTTAATCCTATTAAGATCTGGCTTTTTTTTTTTTTTAAGTTCTCTGAAAGATATACTGATGTTTCCATTAACATAAATGCTGAAATCAGCATTTCCTTTGAAAGAAGTTGTTAATATTTGGAAATGGTAGGATTTCCAATCCGAGATTTGATTGTTATTCTATGCTACCCTGCAAGTGCCAAGGTCATGGGGAGATTCACCTGCACACTGAGCTAAATGAATGCACTCGGCCACAATACATGTATAATTTAACATTCTCCTCTCAAGTACCACCATGCATTCCTAAAAATATTTTATTACAATAACAAATTGGTTTCAAAATCATGCATTATGTATTCTGAAATTAGGTCTGCCAACGAAACCTGTATATACAAACATACAAGCAGCCATGCAGGACAGCACGAACACACGAATTATAGGTTCTGGGGAGCTGAAAGGAACAATTAATTCTTCCTCTAACTCCAAAAAGTCCTTTTTTTATTACTTTAATCTGCATAGTTAAAAAGAAGAAAACAATCAATTGCAGTGACATGTATTCAGAAATCAAGCAGCATGTCTGTCTCTGGATGTCTTCATAGAGAGGCGATGCTGAAGTGCGGAGTGCCCGGTGTATTAACGCGTGGTGGGGAGTTCATCTCTCCAGGGGAGGGCTGGCAGAAAGGACACAAAGCTGCTCCATATTTAACAGAGCATCTCAAAACTCAAAACCCTCACAACATTTCAAATGCTTTTTTCCTTCAGAACAAGCTCCTCCAAATATTAAGCATTAATTTATCAAAAAAATCCTGCTGAATCCCTGAGAAATAAATCCAGCCCTTTGCCATCTCTTTTTTAGCTAGTTAGACAAACAGTTAAAAATTTCATAATATTGCTGAGTTTTCAGGAGCAAACCCGCTCCGTTAAGGCACTTTCAGGACAGATGGTTGTTTCTGATTTGCAAGTTTCATTTTAAGTTAAATATACATTGATACAGCATCCTTTTACAGCCCGAATATTCTTTTTTCTCATGCAAAATGAGCGTGTTTCTTGGTCAACTGACATTTTGTTAAAATGGACTTGAGGTAGCTATTTATGAATAATTAAGATTAAAATGTTTCTGTGATTCCCTCAATGCTTTTTTATTTTAAAACATTTATATCATGTCAAAATGGACTTATTCTTCCAAAGGTAACTTTCCATTAAAATAATGGAGAAAATGACATTTCTAATTTTGATAATAGCCCCGAGTTCTCAGCTGAAGGCGAAGCCTTCTCCTGCGGCAGCGCGGCGTGTCTGAGGGCTGACACCGCCACCGAACTCCTCGCAATGGTGCTGAAATCCTGGATTTGAAGTATTTAAAGCACGACAAATAAAATCACCCAGATTGCCAGCTCAGCACAGCAGCCCCGACTGGACCTGGATTTGGGGGGGATGCTTTTCACTCTGCAGCTTTTCTGCCGTTTATGGCACAGAAAAGACTCCGCCAGATGCCTCCGCTCATCAGACGTCGTTGGGTGTCCAGCTCTGGGCAGGTTCTCGGGGAGGGCAGGCAGGTGGCTCTGGGGACCGCAGAGCTGTTCTGTCCCTTTGCTCCCCAGAAACACATCCTGTTCCACATGGCTGTTTGGCCACAGGACAGCCGACCGCCTGACGGCTCTCCACTGCCAGGAGACCTGAATTCAGCAAAGGCTGCACCAGAGCAGAACCTTTACACCCCCCTTGTTGAACACGAGCGCAAGCGTCGCACTCGGGAGCTGCGTCTCCGCGATTTCGTTGAGATGTTCTGATAGAAGCAGACACGCAGCTTTTTCAGCAGCGAAATTATGAGAAATAATTATCTCTAATCTAATCAGCAGTATCTGAACATGGTAAACGTTAGCAGCTTAATTTGTGATTTCTTAAAAAGCCTTTTGTATTACTGTTTAGACTGACACATTGAAGCTTCGCTTTTAAAGCAATAATTAAGAAATTGTTGACAGAAATTAAATGTCACTGACGATTTTAAACAATTGCAAATGTTCTTCCCCCCTTTCTTTCCCGAGGTTGAGCCTGACAAAAAGGGAAATCTAAACTACCATTAGAGAGGGGAGCCGGAGTTTCCGGGCTGTTTGTCTGCTGTAAAGAGATGTGATTCATATAAGCAATAAGCAAAGCCCACGCTATGGATTTTTAAATGCCCTGCCTCGGAATCCAGAGGTTAAATGATTAAACCCATTCCTGCACTTTTCAGTTTAGCTGCAGATATGTTTCCCTGAATTTAGCTGTGGGCAATTCTAAGCTGAATAGGAGCCACTCTTTTATTTGTTATTAAAGTCCGTGGCCATCTTTCAAAACTGTTTGTTACACGTCTCTGAGCACAAACACGAATTAAGGAAATATCCCGAGATAAACACGAGGTTACGGGAGCGGGACAAGAATCGGCCGCTCTGCGCTTCCGCGCGGCGAGTCGCACGAGGCACGTTAGAAATGGCGACCCAGTAAATGATTAAACCCAAGTGTTATCTGTCTCGTGCCGACTGAAGGACGAAACAAAACAACAACGTTCTCCCAAGACTGGGTGTGATGCTGAGCGGGCCGGGAGCGGGCGGGCAGCGGCCGGGGGCACGACCATGAGCGGATGCTCCGGGGTCAGAGCCGGCGGCGGCAGCTCGGCCAGAAGCAGGGGCTCTGTGTTTGGAGCAGCCCTTTCAAAATGACACTTCCAGAGGAGTGCACACACGTGGGAAACTCGCAAAGCACTCGGGAGGTAACGCGCAGATTGAAGCTTTCCCTCCCGATTGCTAATTGTTCCTCACTGAAAGGCAGGGGCAGCGCATTGTGCACGCTCTGAACATCTCGGCACTTCGAATCCTGTGATTTAGGTTGCAAGACAGCAGACACCAGAGCAGCTTGCAGACCCTCAGTACGGCAAGAAAATGATCTGAAAGCTAAAATGGAAGAAGGTTTCTACATCTTTTTCCCATTCAGGGTCCCGCAACTGGCTGGTGAGCTGCATGACACAGAACAACATGCAGGCTCCTGGCAGGATTAAAGGCAGAGGGAGAACGTGCAAATCAAAAGCACACCGGGGCTCGCAGAGCAGACTTGTTTTCTTCATGAAATGACTCGGCTCGATCTGATTTAAGGTGTAACCCGAAGAGGGTGTGCTGAGAGAGCCCCTGGTTCCAGGAGCGGGGTGTGGGGGTTGACAGGGACCATCCCCCCAATTCCACATCCTGGGCTGACACCCAGGTGAGTGGTTGGGCACCAGCACGGGAACTGGTTGTTGTGTGACCGTTACTGTTTGGGTGGGATACGGTCCCCAGTCCCCCCTTCAGACCAGCTCTCTGGTATATGGATTAATTATTCCTTCAGGGCACTGGAAGTAAACTGACCCGTGTTTGTGAGCTTGATGGAAGAGCTGCAAACCCTGAGAACTTTGTTGTACCATCACTATGAGACACTCGGTCCCATGGGACATTTTACCAGGCAGAGACTCCCTGAGCTGGCTTATTCCACGTCACTGGTGGGTACAGCAGCACGTTCCTGAAGCTGCCCCAAAACCCAGCTGCATTTTCCTGCTGCAGTGTGTCATGGGCAGAGTGAAAGCCAGACTTTGACATTCAGGAAGCCAAATCCATTTCCCCCTAAACAAACCTGCACCGAAGCACCCACAAAAGCTGCTGAACCATTTTTGGGACCAGACTCAGTTGCAGCATGAGCACAAGCATCCCACACGCCCTCACGGAAATGCTGGGCTTAACCAGAGGGAAATCAGGCAAAGATCCCACCCAGAAATACCCAAACTGGCTCAGAGTTCAGCTTTCACTGTGGACTGAGCCCCACAAGTCGATCTGGACAACGCTGCACCTTCAGCTGGCCAGGCCATCAGCACACCATCAACACGCCATCAACATGCCACTGACACACCATCAGCACATTGACACACCATCAACACACCACCATCGACACATGCCAGCAGCACCCCATCATACAATTAAAAAAGCAAATCTGTTCCCTTGAAACCCATCTATTTTTTGGTAGCAGCAAATGAAAATAAACAAATAAAGGTTTCAAGCATGTTTTCAAGAAAGAAGAGACGCTACGGCAACAGAGGGGGTTTGGCTCCTGAGCAGCTTACAGGAGGATGGTGTCCACAGAAGGGCTTTGCCCGGTGTTCAAGGCACAGGTGGGTTTTATTTCATTGGAAAGTAAATCACACTTTTCCCTTCTCCCTCTTGTCTCTTCCTTACCTTTCCCTCCCTCCTCTGCCCCTAGAAAACCATCTTCTCTTTCATTACACCTTGGCAGGTCATCTATACTTTAAAATTTGTTCCCAGCTATATAATTTCTGTAAAAGTTTTCTTTCCACAAATGTTCTTCCAGCAAGCAAAACAGGACAGGGAGGTTTACTCTCTGTTTACTACCCGTAGCGAGGAAGCAGAAAGACCTTGGGAAACCAGGGGACTTCTTTCTTTCTTTCCCTGTTTTAAAGAAAAACACTGTTTTCTCCTGGTGTTGTTAAAAAACAATTCCCATTTAAGCAGTGACAGGCAGGACTCTGTAATCTGTACATACAATTTAATCCTTGAAAGAATCAGCAGAACCCACATCAATCAAGCCTTCATCAACTTGTAAAAACAATATTTTGATTCAATCAGATTCAAAGCCCCGAAATTCCCAGCTAATTAATGCAGGGTCACTCGGAGGCTGCGGAGCAATGGCTAGCAGAGTGCTCAAATATTTACCCCTCAACACAGGAGACATTAGGACAACCAAAGGACCTGACGAGTGGGCAGGAATAGATAATGTGACTCTTGCTGCAGCAGGTTTCATTCACCACGAGTGTTTGGACCAGGAATTTTTACAAAGGAGAGGAAATAAAAAGCCACTGAAGCCTCTGCCATAAGCAGCGCACTCGTGTCCTGCTCAAGGGCTGTTACATGGGCAGTGACCCGGGCAACACCCCCTTGGTTTTCGGTCCTTAACATGCATGTCTCCAGACAGTGGAGCTGTTCTGGTGATAGTCCTTCCTTACAGCATCACAATAAATCACATTACAAGGGCAGAGGCACCAAAAAATTCCTGAAGACTCCAAACCACTACAACCTTCTGGCCTGCCTCGAACTCCCAGACATGAGCCTTGAAGAGCCTCCAGCTCTGCCGTACGGAAGCCAGGTCTGTATGTTCTGCTCCAGAGCTAAAATCTCATTGTTTCTTTTAAAATACACTCATTAGAACAGTCATAACTTGTTAATGCCTAATAGATATATAATCATCCACATCTGCGTAGGAGGGGCCTGCTTGTGGCCGAGTGTGTTCTTTGACCTGGTGTACGTGTGAAGACACACAGTGCACACCTACTGTGTGTGTGTGACAGGGCCAGAAAGGTTGTGTGGCAGAGAAATACAGGAATATGTCTGGAGTGCTGGTCTCCATGACACCTAGTCACTGAAAGAGCAGCTCTTTGGGGAGAGAGAGAGGCCTTGTGACACAGACCCTGGGGTGCTGCGCCCAGGAGCGCCCATTTGGCCTTTGCCCATGGCGGCAGCGCAGTCTGTCCCAGGCCATGTTGCATCCATCTGGGACACAACTGCCACTGCAGATGCTCCAAAATCCAAATCTAAAAGGGAGAAGACCTGCTGCACAAGATAAAAGAGGCATTTCCAATTTTTCCTTTCACGATCCTTCTGGGCGATGGCGCTTTTTCCTGTTCGTGTGTTCCCCCAGCCGCGCTCTGGAGCTGCGCAAGGGACAGAAGCGGAACGTATTTTGCATGATGTCGCAGTGATTTTTGGCTTCAGTGAGAAGCATCTTCATACTGAGACATATACCCTGGACAGACAGACTTTGGATTCATGATTATGCAATTAATTTGTGCTCTTCCTTCCACAACAAAGTTTGTGGAAAGCTTCAGAGCAGCCAGTCGATAACTCACAATCTTCCACTGCCCGTGTTTGAGGCGGCTGGGGAAGGAGTGATGCCCCAGAGGAGCTGCTAAAAGCTGCTCTGCAGAACCTGTCCCGGTGGCAGGAACAACCTCATCCTGCCCCAGACTAGAAGGAGTAGTTCTGTTTCCAGATGTGAGTCTTACAATAGACAGACAAAAATTATCACATCTACTTAAAACATGAGGCATAAAGCCCTGGGTTAAAGCATCTCCCCTTCAGCTCCATCCTGCTCACACGAGAACGGGTGCTGTCCCTCCCTTGGGTTTCTGCACTTCACACAGCACCAGCAAAGACGTTGCTGTGTTGGCATTTGGGGGCTTCCTGTTCCGGTGCCAGGCACCAGTCCTGAGGTGTGGTGAATCCTCTGGTTACTCAGACCATAAAACCTGCATCACTGTGGTGCTGCCACTGCAGCAGACAGGTCTGGCACCAACAGAAAATGGAACAGAGCCACTGCTCTGTGCTCCAGCTGCGTGGGCTGCTGAAAGGACAAACCAACTCCGGGCTGCAAAGCTGCACTGGTTCCCTCTTCACTCCACCTGGACAAAATGCCAACTGCTTGAGTCACCACAGGCTGAGAAGTTCCAGTATCCCGTTATTTCTAGGAAAGAACCAACGTGCTGTGGGGTCACCCCAGTTCCCCACAGCTACACTGGCCAAGGGTCGCTCTGCAGCCCCACGGCTGGGCACGGCTTGGTTCCCACCCCGGCTTTACAGGGCAGGTGGCAGATGGGAGCTTTCAGAGGAGACACCACAACCCTAAATCCTCTTACCAACTGGCAAGCATCAGATGAGCTTTCTGTCCATACATCCACCTTTATCATTTACATCTTGCAGGTTCCCATTCAATCAGGCATCTGAGTAGGAAAACTACAAAATATGTCACAGTCTCTGTGCCATGGGGGGAAGGCAACAAACCAAAAGCCACCAGAAAACCTTCCATATGAAGTGCAGCCCTTTCTTTCTTCTCATTCAACTGGCCAAATTGCAGCTGGTAAAGGAAGAAGCATCAATCCCCATTATAAACTCCATTCCCACATTACCAACCCACTTCTGGATGGACAAAGACCAGATAAACACACTGATATAGGGACAGGGAAAAAAAAACAACTTCATCTGCTCCTGTCCACCACAAGCATCCACCCACCACACGATGAGGTCACTGGGAAAGTTCTGCACACGACACTCAGCGCACAGGGCTACACTGGAACAGCCACACGACACCTGGAATACAGCATCTGTTCTTCTTTTATCATTCTCCTCTCTGGATTTCACTTCCATTCCCTCTTCCTGCCAGACTGAGGGTGATAAATTGAAGATGAAAAAGTGCACATTTCTCCATGTCTTTTAAAAAGCACTTGAATAAATATTATCCATGCAGCCAAGTGTGTCCTGCATCTGAATAGGTGCAAAGCAGTTGGGATGTCACAGGAGAGACACATCTGCCCTGCAGCTCCCGGTGCCGACGCAGTCGATACACCGAGCAGTGATTTATATTAGCAGCTTTCCATGGTGGAATTAATAGCTCTTTGGAAAGCGTTACAGTTTCGGTTTTCACCTTAGATATTAATGTAGCATCTAATCCACAAGTGCTTGTAAATATGCATGTGTGGAGAATTCCTGCCTCTACATCCGAACATCTTCCCGTCCCCTGGAATCTCTCCTTCCAGACCCAGCCCAAGCTGCTCTGCGAGGTGGAGCAACAGGACGAGGCTACTCCTGCGCTTTCAGATAGGACAGAAACACAAACCAGGACAGAAACACAAACCAGGACAGAAACACAAACCAGGACAGAAACACAAACCAGGACAGTCACTTGTGGGTAAATGCCCCAAGTGTGCTGGGTACTAACAGAAACGCTCCCGCGCAGGCAGAGGCCCCGTCTTTGCTTGCCACTGGTATTTCAGTGAAGGAAGTACCAGAAACAAGGTCCCAAACTTCTGCTGGTAAAACACATTCCTGGAGAAAAGCTTTTCACATCACACCCCTAACATCACCTCTGCCCACGTTTTCTTCCTCCCACAGAACAGGACAAGTGCGGGGTACCTGGCAAACCTCCCGCCAGGTGTCTCTGAACCGTGCCAGCGCCTCACTGCTCCTGCTCCCCCATGCAACAGTCTGTGTCCCATCTCTGCCACCAAAATGAGTCTTTGCAGTCCCTCTGTCTGCTCCTGCCAGTCACCAAGTCTGTCAGCCCGCCCTGCATGCGGGCACCAGGACACCTCACTGCCCGCCTTGCCCTCGGCAGGTGATGTGTGGCCTCGCACTTGTACCTCCGGCCAATGTTTCCATCACCTGGCTTGTGCCTCTGCTACCCCAGTGTCACTGTGCCCTCTACACTTGTCCTTGGACACCCCCACACAGCTTCTGTCCCTGCTCCCTGTGCCTCTCGCTTCATCCTGCCTCTGCAATCAGCACTTCACCGCACCCTTACCCCCAGTGACATCCATCATGGGTTTAGTATCAGAAATTCTTCTGGAAATTAATTTTTGTCTCACTGTCTAGAAGAACTGATCTTTTTTTGTTTTTTTTTTCCTCCCCACCAGAATTAAAGAGCTTAAACTGAAGAGCAAGATAGGCACCTGCCAAACCAAGTGACTGTCAGTGCTGCATGGGCTGGCTCATATTTCTCTTTATGGTCCTCACTATATATCTGCAGCTACTCTGGAAGCTCTCTGAAGTAGGGCTTGGCTTCTCTATATGCTCGAGTAAAACAAATTACATAATAAAAATAACTGATGTTTGAAATGTAATTGGTCACTAGAATTTGCAAATCAGTAAGATAAAACTGGAGCAGCTCTGTAAATCAGTAGGTGATGAATTGGCCTGGAGTAAAACAAGCTGAGCGGTCCCTGTCAGCGTGTCACCCGTCCGTGTATTTACAGTCCAGGGGCACTCTGCCACCCGAGCAGAATTTGCAGATTTCCGATTCTAATCTCCCAAAGCAAAAGGCTCTGTGCAGAACAAGAGATGGATTATCAGCACTGGGTGCTGGGGAGGAGCTCACACCCCTGCTTGGAGGTTAACACTTGATTTCTGCCCGGTGTGGTCATCTCTGAGGGAATCAATATACAAAATTAATTCCCAGTTCCCAACGTTTCCTTTTCCGACGCGGCTACAAAAATAATTTGTTGTTCAAAGCAAATAAGAAACGAGCTAAATACTACTAGTGCCATTTGAAAATGAAATTAAATAACTGCAGTAAAATACCCCCCAAACCAACAATAAAAAACTTGTCTTGTAAAAATCAGCCTTTCCTCTACTGCTGTAAAGTCTTCACCGGGTCGAAGGCGGAAGGACTCCACAGTGTACCAGATGCCTGTGACACCGCTGGACACAAGATGCTGCCGACTGGATGGAAGCTCCGAGAGCCTTCGGGGCGAAGGTCAGGCCCTGGGGAGACACCACCCCTTGGTTTTGTCCTTTCCACCCAAGAGCAGCCTGGCTTGACAACCCGAGCGCAGTGCCGAATGCAGGGATGGGAAGAGAGTGGCCTAACCCATACCCCACCTCCTCCACACTTCATTTCACACTGAGACCCACCTCAGGGGTCTCTAAATGGGGGGGTTTGAGCACTGTTGGTCCATGTGGTCAAACAGTCGCTTCACTATTGAGCGGTGTGAGGTTTCTCACTGGCCGCATGGCGACAGAGCTCACAGCGGTCTCTGAAAACCCTGGAGGACAAGCACAGCGCAGAGCCAAAACCCACCACCTCAAAAACCCACCCCACAACCCACAGGCAGCAGCACAGGCGGGACCAACGTCCCCACCAGGACAGACAGACATGCAAGAGACACCATCTGCCAACCCTCTACCACGCACCCACCCACAGCTACTGCTCATCCGACTGGGAAATCACCATGTTCTGGCTGCTTCGACCTACATTTTGGGGGGTCACTAGGAGACACAAGGCCCATGCAACCTTGGGGCTGGGTGCTGGGAACACCACCTGAAATGCCCTTACTGCTCTGGCCACAGCCCCAACTTCTGGCCAGCCTTGATTCTCCAATACAGACGTGTGGGTTTCGTAACTCCCTCTGCAGAGCACTCTGACACCTAGTGCAGATGGTTATGAAGAATTATACTGGACAGTAGGTAGAAGCAGTGTAAAATCTTGCTTCCAAGGGCTCCCTTCCCCTATTTTTTACTGGTGTTGGGCAAATTACTTAACCTATTTCTTGCTGCCTTCTGCAACTACTCTTAGTAATGATGATAAAAGTCTGTATCTAAATTTAAACATTTATGAAGAATTTTCACAACTCCCTTGTAAAGTGCTTTAAAAGGGCAAAGGCTCACTGCTGTCAGTGATCATGCTGAGTGGCTTTTTAATTTCTGAAACATCTGATTTTTACTCTTGGCCTCCTGGTTTCAACCTGTTCGGTTCCTCTTTCTGTCGGTACCTTCAGCTCCTCTTTCCTCCTTTTCAACACGGGCATTGAGCACACGTGCTCGACAGTCCTCGGGTCGTTTGTGGAGAGATCAGCACAGCCTTTAATTAGTATAACACGGATCGAAATTAACCTACAAATGCAACTAAACCATCTTTTGTCCTCACTCAATAACAAGAGTGTCGTGTCCCCTGTTGTGTGTCCTCACCCCCACCTCAGACATTTTGTTCTTTACCTACAGAAATGAGCAGAAAGTGGTTTATCCTGGGGAAAAAATCTCTCTACTGGGGAAGGCAGAAGGATAAACAGATCACTAATATCAAGTTGTATCCCACTCAAGGCCACCAGAACCCTGGAGGCAGGATGAAAGCAAGACAAAGACTTGCTCTGACTCCCAGCCCAAGGCAGACACGGGGCACACGGGAGCTCACGGGCTTTTCCAGAACCTCACAGGATACAGTGTGCTGGAGCTGCTCTCCGTGAAAGCAGACAGAAAGGATGCTGCAGAGAAGAAACCCTCACTTCCAGGGTCTTCCACGGAGCTAAACTCTTCTCTCCTTGCATCTCATCTCTCAGCACAGTGAGAAATCCACACAGAAGGAACTGAGACAAAATGCCTTAAATAAAACACCTTCTTCAACAGCCTAAGCTTGAACCTCATCACTGCAGCAGTCTGAGGGGGCACAGGTTTATACGCCGAGGTGCCTTGAGCCGCTGCCGCAGTGGGAACGGCATCATGGGGCTGTCACCCCCAGTTCTGCCTCCCCTGCCGCCTGCTCAGGCCCTGCCTGCACCCCAAACAATGTAAAAATCAGCCTTTCCTCTAGCATCTCACTGCACCCCAAACAACGCTGCCTCCTCTGTGGCTTCCTCCTGCCTCTGCATCTGTCTCGGCAGCGGGGGAAGCGACGTGTTTTCCCCAGGAAGCTGCAACCCCAACTGCGCCCAGACCCCAAACTCTAATCCCACCCATTACTGTCGGCTGTGCAAAGAAACACGAGCCCATTCCCAGACACTTATTTACCTAATAGACTATAAAAGGTATCGAGGGAGTCATTCCCTTCAATTGGGTCAATCTTACGTATGTAAATATGTATTTAAATTTGGTAAATATGTACAGTATTTAGAGCATGTGGAGAAGGATTCTTCTGTGGAATGGGGCAGCTCTTTCAAACAGGTTTGCACGACTCCAGGCGAATTAAACTCCCTCACACGCCAATAATGAAAGCTGAAGTCTGCTGGAAAAGGGATGCCCTCTTTTGTTAACTGGTGTGAGTAAACACTGCTGAGCTTTGCAGCATTCTAATTGCGGTTATTAATTAAATGTATTTCAATACATTTCAATGATATAATATCTAATTTTAAGGGTAGAAATAAACATTCAGTTTAGCGCTGGAAATTATTCCTTCCTGGAAACAGTTTCATTATTTAAGGACTGTGTATATATACAGCTGCCTACAGGCATGAGCCCCAACTGAGGAAAAAGCATTAGACACCCCTGCATGTGCTTCTCCTCCCAGCCCTCAAAGTGCAAAAACTTCCTAAAAATTAAGTTCTTGGTAACACTTTGCTGTTCGTTCACTGGAAAAAACAAAACCCCGGTACCGTCAGCCTTCTGCTGGAATAGCTCGTAGGGGAAACTGTTGGACCCTGAAATTACAGAGCAGCCAGGATATGCAGACCTTTGTTAAAGAAATAGTTTTAATAAAGAGTTCTCTGAGTCAAACCATCAGAGTGCTTGATATACGCTCGTTAGAACTCTTAACAGAACAGGTCTGAAATGAAGAGATGTCTGAGGTACTTGTGTCAGCGCTCAGTTTTGTAGGAGAAGCTCTTCCACCATCCAACATCATGTTAAGGAATGATGGGGGGGACAGGGGTACAGGATTGTTCGGGGCTTAGGGCAAAGGGGTTTTCAGCCACGGAGAAAGCTCTGGAGGTTTCATTCAACAGCAAATGAACCTGGTCCAGGTTCACACCTCACACAGTACCAGGCAATGAGAAACACATTAGACCACACTTATTTATATTACACCCTAAACAGCAAGTCTAAATAATTTAGGATTTCTACAGCTCAGAGGGTAACAACCCAGCCCAGATTTGTAAAACCTGACAGTGTGTGCTTCCAGGCCTCGCAGGGACATGGCCTCCCTCGGACGAGTGGCACGGTATGCACCAGGCCACACAGAGCCGTTAGGGCACCCTAATGCTGGACATTACCTGGGGGAGACAGAAACAGGGGGAGGGAAAGGTTTGATTCTTGGCTCAACTCTCCTTGGTAAAAACAGAAAAAAAGGAAAAGCTCAACCTGAGGCTTGGACACAAACAGTGCCCATAAATCATCAGATTCATGAGTATGTAACAGTCACTTCATAATTTCCCGCTCGAAAAGGAGAAAGCGGGTGCCAGCAGCGGGCACCCTTCCTTTTGGGAGCTTCCAGATACTGGTATTCCCATCCCCAGGATTTGCATATGCACACACACACACACACGCTCCTCCACTGACACAGGAGGCCATTAAAGCAGGAACCCAACGGGGTGTTTACACTCCCTTGAACGCAAACACTGCCCACACGTTTCCACGCACAGCCATCAGGAAGCAGAACCGGCTGCTGCAGTTGGAAGGGGTGAAGTATCCTCATTTCTGGCTCATGAAACTGAGCAGCACTATAACTGGGTTTCTGTGTGCCCGATCCAAACTCCTACACTCAGCATCCCTGAGGACATTCATGGAACCACCAGCGGCTGTGAGGGGACACAGGGGTGGTGGGACAGTCCGTATGGATTAGGGAACCGACCCAACAGCGGAAGCTGTCCAGAAGTACCAGTAGGGTTCTCCTCGTTGTGTCCTTAGGAGAACAACGCCCATCCTCCTGACCACAGCAACACCTGGACAGGGATGGATGCAGACTGGCTTCTGGTGCTCACTGGGACTTGCTCTGGAGCAGACTGAGCACTGGCTTGGGAGAAACCCATCCTCTGTCTGAGGGTGAGCGTTCAAGAAGCTCAGCAGAGACCCAGTGATGCAGCTCATGTTTCCTATAATGGGGGTGACTGGTTGTGGCCAGCGAGTATGCACAGGGACCCGTGTTTCGGAGCGTACTGGGGGTTCATCCCAGCGCTCCTAACTGGGCACCAGTTCAGTGAGCTCGCGCAGGCCGTACTAGGGCTGGGGGTGTCAGGGTGGAGGGAATGTGGGTCGCCTAATATTAGTATCATAATAAGATCAGCTTTTGCAATCAGTCCCAGCACCTTCAGCTGACTGCTGTTTTCCATTAAAGTCTTCTCTTAGATCAAGTTATACAATGAAATTCAGCTTTCTGCTGCCTCCATTTTCAACCGATTATAATGAACAGCATCTTACGTTTGCATAATACCTGTAGTGGTGTGTCAGAAAAGAATAAAGTATTCCTTCTAACAAAAGCCTGGTTAGAGGAGAAGACAGAGAAATCAAGACAAAAAAAAAAATAATCTTATGAACCAGTATTGAATTTCAACATTCTACTTGCTTATCATATAGTATAAATAATTCACACTTGAAAATCTTATTTCCAGAAATGTTTACTGACACAGCAGAAATCCATGTGAAAGGTTACTGACATGGCATGTAAATGCACACCTAGAAAGACTGGAGTGATCACCAAAAGGATGAGAAAAGAATTAATCTAAGGAGAATATCAGCTAAGAAAACACAATGTCCTGAATAAACAGCTCGTAATTAACAGCTCAGGCGCCGGCGCCTCCTTCATTCAGACCTGCCCAACTGTAGACTTGTGCAGCACAGACTTCTACTACTGCTGCTTCCCCTCTTTGATCTGGCTTCTACTTGGATTTGAAAGACACAAAGAGAAAATTACTAGGAAAAATCTACCAGGGAAGGGAAACAACTTTCTAGTTTTACTTTATTCTACTGAAATGAGCTTGGTGGTTTAGGAAACACGAGGTCAGCCAGTGTGCAGAGCGGGCAGTGGCAGGGCCACTGGCACCGGGGATGCTGCTCCTGCAGGGCCGCTGGCACCGGGGATGCTGCTCTAGCAGGGCTGCAGCGGGGCTGCACGCAAAGACGTGCGAGTCCCGTGGGTGCACTGGCAGCAGCGTCGATTTGGCACCGGCATTAAACTGTCTCAGTCTTTCATGAGAGGAAAAAAAAAAATCCACAGTTAAAGATCTGAAAATATTAATCTCTGTGACTCTTCTTGGGTAAAAGAAACCTATTAGCAAGGAAACTTTGAGAAGTTAAAAATCATGTCAAGTCCACTGTGGTTATGTTTGCCTGCTGGAAGAGCTGCAGGACTGTTAGAACCCCCCCCCCCCACACCCCCAGCAATGGGGTGGCAGGAGCTCTCAGCTCGTGCTCACCTGTCACCCCGAAGAGGGGCCAAAATGAAGGGATGGCTCCTTGGAGGGCGAGGGGACTGCAACAGTGTGTGGGGGGGGTTAAGCTGTGACAAAAGACCACGGGCTGTCACAGGATCCACGTCTGTACCCACAGAGCGGCCCAGGAGCCAAGAGCCAGTTGAGAACCACCAGCCCAGCGCTGCAGCAGCACCGGGCCGGCACCCCAACCCTCCTTCCCGCGCCGCTCTCCGCAGCCGCCTCCATGGGCTCAGCAACCACACTACACCTTCGAGAGCGGCAAAGGGGCCGAGCGGAAAGGTTTGTGGCTTAACAGAGAAACGGTGCGGGGAAGGGCACAAAAGCTACAGGAAATTTTAAATGCAATTATCTCAGATTAGAATATTTGGCTTGAAAGATCTGGAGGGTATTGTTTTTGATAAGACAGAGCCACTTGACAAGTCCTGTCACCACTCCAGGTCTCTCTGTTGTCAACGAAAGATGAAAGGACATCACAAAGAATTAACTTCAGCTTTTAAACATTTTGAAAATGTCAAAGAGGTCATAGCTGATCTATTTCCTTATACAGCATATTCACTTGATGAAATTTGTGGTAACAATGTGTTTTTACTTTTCATTCAAATTGGTCTAAAATCCTGGTAATTGATCACAGACTAATGAGAGCTGACACGGGCCCGGCGCGATTGGCTGAGCTTTGTATCAATCACAGCTGCTGCCGGTCCACGCTGTGCATATTAGACTTTCTAATGGCACTAATTGGTGACTACAGAAAAAACCTGCTCAATCTCCTAGTGCAGTTTCCAGAACCATTTATTTGGTTTCCAGTTACACTAAAGCCAATTTAAGCCCTTTTATAACTAACACCTTCCTACATATAGGACCTATTGTTCGTGCCCTCTCACGAGCCGTCCAAATAGTCCTTAAAATATTCAGTGAGATGACTCTAAATTAAAACCGGGTCCAATCTGTGAAACAGCAGAAGCAAAAGTAGAAGCTAAATATTTGTATTGACCTTTTAGGAGCATTAGCCAAGTCAGTAAAATCTCTTAAAGGCCCCCGATCGCGCTCACACAGGCTCATGTTTTAAATCTCGTTTAAAGTAACACGTGGCCGCGTTCGCTAGAAAGGGATTCTCAATTTCCTGAAGCATCAGCATCTCTAAATCTGAAAGTTACCAGTTAAAACTAGTTGCAACGCCGTTGTGTCATGCTCATTCTCCCCCCACCCCCCTATGATCTGGAGAGAAAGGTCAAGTCTGCTGTCACTTCCCTCTAACTGATGCTCAGAGACCGTGAGCACTGAGCATGATACATTTAAAAGAACCCAAGCGCTCGGCCATTTTCTGCATCAACTGTATTAATCATAAACCTCCATCTTGAGCTAAACCAAGAGGCGAGGGGCTCAGCAGCCATGGCAGGAAGTTGTCTCCCTGCTCAGAACCGAAGCATCCTTCTCGTTCTGGACACCTCCCTTGCGCTGTGCTAAAGGGTAGTGACAGTGTGGCAATTTGTAGGCCGTTGGCCACGGCAAAGCTGCACAACTGAAACCCGTGTTTGTGACAAACAACAGGATGACATCTAGGGAAAAAGCAGGTGCAGTGAGCACCCGTGTCAGGCCGTGGACCGGGACCACGGCCCCTTCCCTGTGACACACGCACGGGCCGGCACACGTTTCCACAGACCTCCTGGCAACCGCAGCATTTGCCTCATGCACATACACCCCTGGGCACACACGTGTGCTCACGTGCAGAGAGACAATACCCGAGGCAAGGAGAACACAGGGGATGGGGAGTGGCACCAGGCAATCTGGAATATTTTGTATTTCAAGCCGTAGTAAGAAAGAGAACAAGAGAGAGACAGAGATAAAGTTTAGAAGAAGCACGTGCTAAGGTTTAGAACAAACAGACCTAATTATGCTGTTTGTTCTCCAACCTGAGATAAAAATAATCCTTTAACATATTAACAGGGCTTTCAGCAATACTTCACAGATTACAGTAAGCAATTTGTATTTGCATAGTGGAAATAGCTTAGGAGAAACAGCTATCCCCCATGTTTCTGCCATAGGTTTAGAATGAGGGGACGTGCGGGAAAACATCTTTTACTAAAGTGCAGTCGGCGTCCCCAACGATGTGCTAACAAGATAAAATGCCCTACACTTACACACACCTACACACACCTACACACACATACACATATTTCTTTAAAATCTTTGGCAAATGGAATAAGGCCACATCTTCGTGCTGGCATGTTGCTGAAACGATCAAGCAACTGCCATGCTGAGGGGTTTCTGCGTGAGACGAGGAACAGCTCCCAGCAAGAGGGACACACGTCACCCGGGGTGGCTCTGCCACAGCCTTCCCATTCAGAACTGTCTCACTGGTGGTTTAGAGTGTTTCGCTGATGTGAGCCACTGTTAGGCCACAGGTAAATCTGATTCCAATTCAATTAGTCACTGGCATCAGTAGCGCTTAAGCACGTAATTACAGGCGAGCATCACGCCGGTGCTTTGCGAGCGCAGACATCTGAAGCACACGTTTAGCACTCTGCTCACCCTGTTAACCAACAAGTTCCTTACACAAATTGCTAAGTAATAAATCCCACCGTATTTTCATAACCTATCAGTGAGGTACGCGCTCCCCATTGTCACCCATATTTAATTGATATGCAAATGCAGACCTGAGGAGTGAGCAGCGAGCCCACAAGGAGAAGTGGTGGAGTCGTGTCATCTGAGGCGTTTGATGTGCCAAAATCCGACCATGCCACCACCCCACCCCCCTGTCAACACCACTGGACAACTTAGACGAGAAACACAGAATGAAACATTTATCTCACATGTACTGATGGGCATTTTAATGGGCATTAACATGCAAAAGCCTTGGTTGGCCAATTTACACGTGCTGAGAGCTTGGATCGACTCACAACACAACAATCAGTCAGTGTGGAACACATAAAACAAAGGAGAAGGCAGAGGCTGCCCTCCTTTCTCGACCTCTTGATGCAGGTTTTGCAGTATGCAAAGGAAAACTATAACCATAGGTACTTTCTTGGAGTTGTCTACTTAGAGCTTACTCAGACCATGAAGCCATTCTGCACCTAGAAAGGGGATTTGATGCAAAGAGAAACGAGGAGCCATTTTCCAAGGCAGCCTCGTCGAGGGCTGAGGAGCTCATCACACATCACAAGCCATCCTTCCAAAAATTCTCTCTAAAAAAGAGCAAAACTCTTTTAACACTCAAGGAATGTTGAAAAGAACAGCTCCTGCAGGACACTGCAAGGCCCCCTGAGATTTCTCACTTTCCTCTTAGGCCAAAACACACTGCACTGACACCGCAAGCATTTTGACATAGCGAGTCCTAAGAAAGGAGGAGGAAAGCCCTTGAAGAATATAATTTCCTCATCAAATTATATTTAATGGCAATAATACGCATTTTCTATTTTCAGTCCTAGGATAAAAGTCAGGCAAAATACTGTAAAGGCATTTCACATGCTGCAGGTGAACTCTGAAGCCCCTATTTTCTAATTAAGAGGGTTTGAGGTTAATCAGTTTAAAATTGCATTGATTTATATAATCACTTTGATTCAGTGAGGGAATAAATTGAAATGAATTATGAGGTACATCTTAAGTATATGTTCTATTTTTCTGCTTGCTCAAGGTTTGGATATAATTTTGAACTATATATATTGAACTATATGTTGGATATTGAACTATATTTTTGGATATACATTTGGAACTGCAGGCTGGTCAGTCTCACCATGTCTCCAACAAGATCATTGCACAGATCCTCCTGGAAACTCTGCTCAGGCACATGGAAAATAAGGAGGTGACTAGTGACAGCCAACACAGCTCCACTGAGGACAAATGGTGCCTGGCAAATCTGGTGGCATTCTGTGATGGGGTTACAGCACTGGTGGATAAGGGAAGAGTGACAGACATCATCTACCTCAACTCTGGCAAATCACCCAACACTGTCCCTCACAACATCCTTGTCTCTAAATTGCAGAGATGGGTTTGATAGATGGACCACTGGGTGGGGAAGGAATTGGCTGGACGGTCGCGCTCAGGGAGTTGTGGCCAACAGCTAAATGTCCAAATGGAGGTTGGTGCTAACATCTCTGTTGGTGATGGGGACAATGGGGTCGAGGGAACCCTCAGCAGGTCTGATGCCAACACTGAGCTGTGTGGTGGGTGGACACGCTGGAGGGAAAGGATGGGATCCAGAGGGACCTGGACAGGCTGGAGAGGTGGGACTGTGTGAACCACATGGAGCTCACCAAGATGTGAAGTTCAACAAAGAATAAATGAGCTTATCAACAGTTAATAAACAGAAACTGAAATCACACTCTATGAGTCCCATTTAAAACGTGATTTTGGACAACTGCATTGCTAAACCAAGAGGAATTTGCTCAAAGCATTCTAACCTGCTCCACAGTAGCAGCCTTCATGGTCGATTTTCACCTCTTCAAGTTTTCTGGACATACCAACTCCCAGAAATTTGACACTCCCACAACAGAAAACCCAACTGCTGGAATCCCAACCCAGAATTTATCACTATCAACAGGATCCTTTCCCGTTGGGGAAGGCCCATCCTTCACGCGAGACCCTGCGCTCCTGTGTGCAATGGGAGGAGCTCGGCCTGCAAAGGCTTCGCTTCCAAAGGCAGAGTGTTATTTTTTGGACTTAAACAAATACCACCACAGCACAGCGAATCCAGAAATACTCATTTATCTGGAATTAACATGTAATTGCATTTGAAGACAAAGACTTCAAAGATTAAAACAGTCAGGCAAGGAAACCCGAGTCCCAGACGCGCTGCGAGTGCTCTGCAAGGCCCATGTTATTCTCAATTTGCTTCACTGTTGCACTGCCTCCCACAACCACAACAGAGATTTAAAATCCTGTCATTGACTTCAGTTCTCAGTCTATTTTTTTTCCATTCACTTTGATTTTGGCATCAGCCTGGGGAGGCTTCTCAGCAGAGACAAAGGTCTGGTCATTTCCCCAAGCCAAGATGTACAAGACACGGGACGTTTCAGTCCCTCCTCTTGGGTGTCAGCTCCTGGTGAACACCTTTCTGGTGACAAACCAGTACTGCCATTGAGTGTACTGTGCTTAAAACTGGGCTTTCTCTCTAAAAAAGAGACAGCAGACATTAAAGTGACTTGTCGGAAAAGCATATTATATTTTTAAAGCGCAACATATTTTTTTCCCTAATTCAAAACAGCAAATGTTAAACTTAAAGACTCTTCCTAGTGCATGTTAGTGACAGGCAAAGCTCCCAGAGGGGTGACTGCCTTCAAAGACAGGTAAATGAGGGCCCATATAAAACAGCCAAGTATTGATGTTGTAGTAAAATTCAAGAAAAACACATTGGCAGACAAGTAAATTTGTCACTAATAATTTAATGTAATTTCCCTAAAATGGAGGTAATAGGTACTCAGGGAATACACCTCCAGGGTTTACATCAAATGTGCATGTGGAAAATTGTGAAATAATATTTTTTTTAAATGTAGATGCTTTGGCTGACATGTTAGTTTATGATGAAAATCGCTCTCCTGAAATGATAAAGGGGTGGGGAAAAGATAAGCTTCCAAACATACACAACTTGGATCTCCTGAAACCACCCCCAAAACAACAACTCAGACACAGAGGCTGCTGAATGCTGAGATCATTTGTTTGTGGTTTAGTTTCCCCTTTAAAATGATGGACTGCAATTACCAAATAGTAATGAACCAATCATGTTGCAAACACTATTTCCTGTGTCATTCTGAGTTATAGAATCTAATATCAAGCTCATTTAAAATATTCCAAAATTGCATATTTTTCTCTGCAGTGAAGTGACAGCTCCAATTGTGTTTAGTTGCAACCATATGACCATGAGCAAATCAAGTATAAAAATTTCATTTTCTCTAAGTGTTAATGCAATATTTTTAGCTCAACTCCTACCACGGCTCACTCTGCACCACGCAGGATGGTGCTGGATGCTGCTAAAGCACCATTATCAATTATAATGTGGTTTCTATAAATTCTAAACAATACTTGTACATGACTCATGTAGGTAAGATTCAGAGAAAGAAAAAAAAAACCCA
>VXBZ01003668.1:168301-213627 GCA_013399135.1 Heliornis fulica | reverse complement strand
GATATATTATAAAACTAAGTTTGTTATGCTACAGCTGTTAAACTGTCAGATTAAAAAAACAGTGATACAGTCTTTTAACTTATAATGAATTCTCAATTACAGAGATGCACTTTCACTGCATTTATAATTACAATTTCTCTTACCAATTAATATTTTGTCAAAGCATAATACATTCAAGTTTACATCAAACACTACTTCCTCAGCAACCGACTGGGCAGAAACTGCAGTTCATCAGCCTGAAGCCAATTTGATTGAAACAGGCTGTAATTTTTGCTAGAATTTCTAGCCCAATTAAACAAACAGGATAATCCATTAAAACCTTTCTCAAAATTCCAATATCAGGTTATTTTATACAGAAGTTATTCCATAATCAGAGACCTCAGCACTGTACAGCAGCACCAGCCACGGAGGTGCCTTCAGCCTTCTAGACCAGCGACTGCTCCGTTTGTAAAAACCCCCCACCACACCTGTTAAATGCTTGATAAGCTAATTTAAGTGGGAGCTTAATCACACATAACTCAAACTTCCATCTCCTGCTGTAAATAGCAGGAGTACAAATATATTTTAAAACTTCAAGTATTTCAACTGATTAAAAATAAAACTCAACCAATTCAAGAAAATCACTAGACCATCTTTTAACTGTATGCCCCAAACCTGCAGTCACTTCGTGTCCCCAAGCCCTCTCTGGAGGACATGTACAAGCTCCTCCCCTCACAGTATTTCCTCTGAGGCTGCAGTCACCTCCCTTTGCTGGGCAGGTAGTTAACAGTTAACTTTGCACAGTCTCAAAGGACTAAGTAACCTGGAGGATGCTCTTAGGAACTAGAAGGGAAGGGATAGCACCAGTGTCTCTGTGCTACTGTTACTGGTTTGCTGTTCTGAAAGAGGAGTGTGACCCTGCTGCACTGGACCCCTCTGCATACGTACAAGCCAGCAACCTCTGCCACGTTCTTTAACGTCCCACCTGACCGGAGAAGGTCGCCACAGGCTGCTAATTACTGGTGCTTCTCAAAAACGGCGTTGGGTGCTCTGGGCAACAAACCCAATCCCTTTACACTTCTTAATGCACCCCCCAGAGCCACTGGGACAGGGAAGGCGTCTCTCTCACGGCTGATACCTCCTCCTTTGGCAAACCTGACAAGGCCAGAGAGGAAAATTTATGTAGATTGAAATATGCTTTAATGGTAAACTTAACACCATCAAAGAATTAATGGAGAAAACTTCTTCCATCAGGGTGCAATGATACAGGGAGGATCAGCAAAATTCCAAGTTCTTTGGAGACAAAGTTTGGGGAAAGACAGAAAGAAAAGTTACAAGTTCTAGTTTCCTTTTTAGTACTAGAAAAATGCAGATCAACAAAACTGCACAAGAATTATTGTGCAGTTTTGTTAATCTGCATTTTTAGATTCTGCAGGCAGAATCTACCTGAACATGCTGAGTGTAAACAAGCATTTGTCTGTGTAAGCACGGGCTGAGTAGTTTTGGTTGGAGCCCATGGATCAGCTTTCCAGCGCTGGTGAAGGGCTGCTGCCCACTACACACCACTACACTCCTCCAAACGGGACCAACACAGCTAGTACCGAGACTTAACATTCCAATACAAAGCAGTTACACCAAGGAATAGAGATTATTTCAGACCTAGATAGACAAAATAACTCAGAGAAGGTCTCTGTGTAAAATAGCATTAAAAATTCCCAACTGTTTACTGGAAAACTGAATGAGAATCACACAGAATCCCAGAATGTTGGGAGTTGGAAGGGACCTCCAAAGATCATCCAGTCCAACCCCCTGCCTGAGCAGGGTCACCTCAATTCAATCACACAGGAATGTGTCCAGATTGGTCTGAATGTCTCCAGAAGAGACTCCATAACCTCTCTGGGCAGCCTGGCCCAGGGCTCTGGCACACTCACCATGAAGAAGTTTTTCCTTATGTTCACATGGCACCTTCTGTGCTCCATCTTGGACCCGTTGCCCCTTGGCAATTTCACGTCTCTGTGCAGCGTTGATGAGACCAATAAGATGACACACAATTCTGGTGTCCAGCATGACAAGGCCATTGAAATGCTGAAGAAAACCCCTATACTGACAGCAGTAAGCACCAAACCCTGTTTAACCTACCAAAAAGAAAAACCAACAGTGTAACTGTGCCTCCATGCATGGTAAGGATGGGACAGCAAAGGCTCTAGTCCCCCAGAAAACCCACAGCAAGGACCAGCACCCAGAAGTCGAAGCTGAGGGGCTTCAAACAAAAAGTTTTGATGTCTGACTGACCAGGAAGGGACAACAGATCCTGCCTGCCTTGAGACATCAAGGCAAGTTGGGCCAGCCCAACACAGACTCCACTGGAACGCAGGTTTACAGGCTTACTCAGAACTACCTGGGCTAGTGTCAGTGGCATCTGCCACAGAGGATGTCGGGTTGGATGACTGAACACTCCCTTCTGGCCTGGTTACCAGTGAAATAACCCATCAGGACACGTTCCTGGGAAGAGCCTGGGTACCACTGCCCAGGAGAAGCCGTCAGACTGCGGCTCCTCGCGCTGCCGTGGTAGGGCACTGGCACGCAGCACCCCGTCACCCCGGGGAGCACAGGGAAGCTGCTGCTTGAGCTGGGGCAGTTTTAAGGCCACAGATGCACCTTAGCAAAGTTGCTGCACACTACTACAGAACCTGAGAAGTTTGTGTTATGCTAAGTCATCTGACCAGGACAAGCCATTATCTTCCACGTTTCATCTTCAGCTGCGAATTATCAGTTCCAGCTTAAACAAGAAATAATTAAAAAATCAGACGTCTCGTGCGAGAGTTTTAACAATTACTGGTGACTGTTCAGATCTGAAAAAACCTCTCACATTAATAAACAGGATTGTTTACACTGGTAGTAACTAGATCTCATTCTTTACAGTATCCTAGCATTTTATTCTTCAAATAAAACATGTAATTATTACACACCAGAGAAACTGTGCCATTATCTCATTATTTCCATTAAACTAATGGAAATTATTTACTTTTTTTTTGTTTTTGTTTTCCACAGAATTAAAGCACTTGGCACAAATGAGGAATTATTTTTAACTAGTCCCAAGACTTAATAGTTTGCAATCAGTTCCCAGCTTTCTTGCCAATGAATTGGGCTTAATGAAGTGCAGTTATTTTAAGGGGTAAAAGTCTTCCCATATTAACATTAATCACTGCACTAAACGAAGTTGTGGGGAATATCCTCCACGTCTTGTGGAGCAATCAAAGCTGCAGTCAGTGGCTTCTCAAGGGAAACTCTCAAAACCTTAATGTGTAACTGGACAGAACTATTCCAAAACCCGACACCCACACCTGTGCCGCGGGGAGAGGCCCGCGCGCGAGAGCAGTTCAACGGGGAGAGCGGTGAGAACCGACGCCAGGAGCGTCACTTCACGTTACTGAGCGCTGCTCAGGCGGTGACAGGGACTCAGCTGGCAGATCCAAGTGTGTTCTCAGAAACATGCTGGAGATCCTGTGGCACTGGGACCGCTGCTGCTGGAGAGGCCCAGCCGACCGGCTGAGAGAGGCTTTGCGGGTGCCGAGCCAGGGGACACTCACACAGTCACTGTGGCACCGGCGTTTCTGTGACCCGGGTACAGCAGGACGTCAGCTCACTGTGCTGCTGTGGAAGGGGTGGCCAAAGACAATGTTATTTCCAGATGCAAAGTTGCACTGGTTTATTTTAACTCGACTTCGGGATGGCGAATTGAAGCACCTTTAATTTTTCCTTCTCTATCAGTGGCCATTTCACTGGTTGTCAGCCAGAGCTGCTGCCACACAAAGATGGCCAAGCTGGCAGAACTGGTGGGTGAGAACCTTCTGCCTTTAGGAGGCCAAACTGATGCTGAAGCACACGTCATAGCAGACACGGTACTAATGGTTGCCAGCAGGCAGGTCTCCAAACAGCCAAAGCATCGGCTGGTGTTCCTCCCCTCTGCCTGCCCTACACCTAACAAAGGACACGGTTCTCTCCTGTTCCCAAAGTTTAGATGCTCACCGGCTCCAGAGGGGAGACACCAGAGATAAAAGCATGGCTGGGAGGAGAAGGCTGTGGGATAACAACGCCCTTCCCCAGCACCTCCCAGTGCCTGCTCACCACCACTCACCACTACCAAGGGCAATCTGCAGATGGAAGCTCCTCTTACAGACACACACAAACACACCACATGTATTTATAGAACAACATTTCCAGATGTAATTAATGAATTCACATGCTATAAACATTGTGATTGCAAATATTTAGAAGTGATCCTAAATTCACACTTCTGTAAAACACAAAAGGCAGGTGCCTGAGAACAACCCCAGTACTACGTGACTCTGGTGTGTCACAGCACACCCACATCTGCTGACAGCAGGGAACAACTCTGGGTACCACAGAAAGGGAGTCACATCTGAAAACATGCTGTTTGCTCTATCTGAATTATTTCAACTCCCATCCACTAAATTATTAATGCACTATCAATGTTCTATTTTAAGGGCAAGTCCATTCTAGAGCAACAAAAGGAAAATTAACCATAGCAGGTAACAATAAGAAAATTATTACATTACCCAGATATTCACTAACCTAAACACAGGTTCAACTTCAATACTCACCACTACATCTGCCACAAGACTTGGCAGTATTGTCACTAGAAATGTGTTTCCACATTACTGTTTGAGGTTTTTTTTTAATTTGAAGCTTGGAAATAGCAGGGAAAGGGGATGAGGATTATGGGGGAGAGACAATTTTTCACTAAATATCAGATAGAAGATTTCCAGCACTGCATTATGGTGAAAAACAGTGACAGCACAGAAGTACTGCAGAGATGGAGGGGACAGAAACGTGCAAAGATATCAAAGAACAGAAAGGGAAAGCTGTGATAGTTATCTTTACAGAGTTACTCCATTTCTGGGATACTAATTAAGATCCCAAGTATCTTGTTTTGGATCAGCAGCAGCAGTTTGTGTCAAAGGGGGGGAGTGGAACCATCAGATGTTTTTGTTTAGAGAAACCCCGTCAGAGCGGTAACACGCTTGGTGGGGTCGGACGAATTGCATTAATGGGTAGAAACCACAAAATTCCCCTGCTGATACACAAACTTGCACACACTAGTAAGAGAGTCCTTTTGTTATTTTTTTTTTCTCTCTTCCCACCTGTCCCAATCCCACATTTATTTCATTTTAAAGGAGAGAGGGAACAGCCTACTCAAACCAGCAAATTAATTTGTTAACGCAGGAACCAGTCCAACATTATTTGACTCCTACTTGGGAGATATTAGCAGAACAAGAGTATGCCCCCAGGACAGACAAACCAAGACTAATCTAGACTGGCACAGCAACAGTTTTCCTTAAAACACACTATATAACATACCTATAACCAACTTCCCAAAGGGAAGGGGTTTGAGAACCAGCTTCACTCTACCAGACACCATTCCGAACCTCCACTCAGCCACGGCTGCACGGGAAGGCGACCAAAGATGGGGGAAGTTACAGATGCATCAGTGCCATCCACCTGGCCATGGGCAAAGCCCTCGACACTGTCCCACGGGACATCCTTGTCTCTGAACTGGAGAGACATGGACTGACCACTGGGTGGGTTTGGAATTGGTTGGACAGTCGCACTCAAGGACTTGGGGTCAACTGCTCAATGCGGCAAGTCCCTGGCACAGGGTGCCCAGAGGATCTGAGGCTGCCCCTGGATCCCTGGCAGAGCTCAAGGTTGGGGCTTGGCACACCCTGGACTGGTGGGGGTGTCCCTGCCCGTGGCAGGGGGGAGGGCACGGGGGAGTGTATCTGAGGTCCCTTCCCACCTCTGCCATTCTGTGGATCCAAGAAATTCACCACACATGGGCACATTCCCAGCTGTGACACTCAATGCCCACGCGAGGTGGCGGCGCTTGTGCACGTCTGTTAGGGGTGCGTGTGCCTCCCCGTGCGCTGGGCAGCCATGCGTGAGGCGCGTGAGGCGCGTTGAAGTATTTCACTGTTTGATTCTTCCTCCTGACAGAGAGCAGGGCTTCCACTGAAAGCTCATTTAATAAAAATAATGCAATGCAAATGAACCTGAATCAGAAAAATTAGATTGATGGAAGTAGCTCGGTCGCTGTAATTACACAAGGTGTATTATTTCCTAAATTCTCTTTGCATTAAATATATACCATACATTTATCAAACATAATTAGCAGTTAGGTGACAAGGATTTGATTTTTCTCCTGCAATAAAAAAATCCCTCTACACTGGTAGGTACATCTAAAATGTAATATGAACATTTTCTCGCTATCATTGTTTACTCCTCTAAGAAAAATTTCATAAGCTCAAAGAATCAAAGGGGGAACGCCGTTTGGGACTTGCAAAGTGGAAGATGAGGAAGATGGCTAGGTCAGCCTTCTGTGGATTTCATGAGCATGAAATAAAATTAAATCAGTGAAAGCTTTTAAGGTTGTTAGTCAAATAAATCATATTTGAAAGCAAAATAATTGATGATACCCCCCCCATACAGCTTTATTTCCCTTATAATCAGCATTTCAGTTTTTCAGATACAGAAATAAATTGATGAACAAACAGTAACAGGGACAGAAGTTACAAAAGAAGCTGTGACAAAGTTGAGGTGTCCAACAGCCACTCTAGAAAAGAAATGGGCGTTCAGGAAAGAGAAAGTATATCCCACAAAACTCTTATTTTTACGTAACACTAACACTGCCTTTCTCTGCTTTTCTTTGCCTTCTGCTAATTTCCCTCTGTCTAAACCTGATTTAAAGAATTGTCTGGAGAATCTATTTTAAACCACAAAAAAATTAAGGTGATTCTCCGCTGACGGAAGCAGAAGCCTGCTGTTAACTCGCTATTCTCAGCTCTCTGCTGATTCTCCTCAGGCTTTCTGACTGACAGCCTGTCTTCCACCTGAGCTTCCCAGCTCCAATTTCAATCTCAACTTAACATTACTGCAACGTGTTTTCTAAGTGATCCTCGTGTTTTATAATGGAAGTTGTTCCCTTTTTGCCCAGGATGTAACAGTCAGTCCTGGGGGTACCTCTCCAGAAACATTCCAAAGATGAGTTNAACTTAACATTACTGCAACGTGTTGCAGTAATGTTAAGTTAGATGAGTTAAGAGTGTTTGAGACTTCACACACAAGCTGTGCTTGCTCTAGTGAACATCAAGGTGAAAGTGGCCCCATCCCTGGAAACGTTCAAGGCCAAGTTGGATGAGGCTCTGAGCAACCTGATCTAGTTGGGGGTGTCCCTGCTTCTTGCAAGGGGTTGGACTAGATGACTTCTGAAGGTCCCTTCCAACTCCAGCCAGTCTAGGATTCCATGACTGGAAGGGTCCTGCTCACTGAACAGCGCGCAAAGCCGTACCTCCAGAGAGTCATTTGGGAAAGAGGCACACTGCTGGAAATGGGATGCATGACTCTGTATCACTGGAGATGGATGCATGAGAACATTGAATTGCTGAACAAGCCATCCCTTTCAGGACTAATTAAAATATCTAATTGGAGTGCTTGCCACCTTCGGTGGACCCTCTGTGGCAAGCAGCAGCCAATAAACTCCAGATTTTTCAGTACACACAGTTATTCCAGCTGTAACCCTGTCTGTCCCATCCCACTTCGTTCAGCAGACTCGAGCTGCAAGTGCTCCACAACTGGTTTACCTCTAAACCCCGACTCCCACCTCCGTGTCAGCGCTTCGCTCGGGTTGGTCTCTGCTGTATGCCAGGGGGCACCTTCGGGCTTTCTGGTTTGTACGTTCAAATCTTGGTCATCAAACTTACTTCACCTTCTGAAAATAACCTGGCTAGGAGGGGGTTTGCTTGCTTGTTCTTCAGGAGATTTTAAAAAGCAAATCGTGAACAAAAACTCAGACAGATGTAAACTGAGCCTGGAAGAAGCTTGAAATTTGGTTATATGGTTTGTTCCTGGATGGTTTGTGTCGTGCTCGTTGGATCACAAAGGGGTGAAAGCAAACACTGTTTACTGCTTATACATTCTTATATACATGTATGTTTGCATGTATTTACCTTATATGCCTCACTACATCTCATTCTTACAAAAACACGGTCTGCTTCCCCCAACGCCATCAACCAGCAGGACACAGGCTGGGTTTGTTTATGCTGAGTTTTCATCTATGTTTCATGAACACACAAGTGCTGGTTTTCACAAGGCTTTCGAGCAAAATGCCAAGTACATCAAGGACAAAAGCTGCCGTGTTGCACTGCAATGGCTCTGCCCACACCCTGTCCCATGGTGAGGCTGAGGGCAACGAGCCCTGGACAGCTCACGTGTATCGGTCGTGATGCCATTTGCTAAACACAGGGACATTAAAGCCATTAGACATGTTTAAGAAACTTCATTAGCACAGAACAGACAATTATGAAACCAAAACTCGCACTGAAACCAAGTGTGACCACATCAGCCTCGCTGACCTTTGCACAGCATAAAGGGGACAGTTCTGCCACTCTCTCGCAGTAGCTGAATGTTTCTTGGGGAGTCTGGACATGAGGGGGGGGTTGTTTTTGGGTGGTGTGGGGGTTTTTAATAGTTTCACAGAAGATGACTACATCAAAATAATGGCAGAAAGCACTTTTGGTTTTTTCTCTTAAAATCCCCCAGGATCACATGGGGACCTCAAGTCAAAAACCTTCGCTTTAGAACAATAAATAAATAAACCCGCTAAAGCCTTCCCAAGGCTGGCCAACTGTAGCATAAGTAATGCAAGAGGCTGAGAGATGCCAGATAAATTTGATTACTATAAAAGATGGGAATATGTTTCTTTCCTCAGAGAATTCACAAAAAGGGGTCAAAAACAAAGCAGCACTGAAAGCCAACAACTTCATTTCGCCAGCAACTCAAGGCGAAAATACAATACAATTCCGTGGGAACATTTTGTCACATTGGTGCAGACACCTTTTAATCTTCTCTTTCTGGAAAACAGGAGAATCTGGAAATAGGAGAGTCCAAGCAAAATGGGACTCCTCTTGCTTTTTTGGAAACATTGTTCTGATTAGGATATCAATTTAGTAAAGAGATCAACAATTGTTCTCTTCTTCTACCTGCTGCTGGCATCGTCGTGTATCTAACACGTTTCACGACGAAGAAGAAAAAAGTAATCACATGTTATTCCTCCTATTTGTCAAAATACCTAATCATTTATATCGACCACAGTCCAGAGCATCATTACAAGAAGAGGCCTTCCCCACTTTCCTTGTTAAAACCCCCCAAAGTCTTGACTCCATGTTAATTGTCCCAGCCCTGAGTAAGGATTAGGCACAGAGATCCCCGCGCCATTCTCCAACTAAGATAGTGCCGATTTCACATCGCTGCATTTTCCTTCTGTAAATAGATGAGCTCTTGCCAGCTGTGATTACAACAGCTCTAGTCTCTTGCTAACCTCCCTGGAATTACTTTTTCCTTCATCCGTCCTAGAGCTGCACTTGGATTTTCCACTAACACCTCGTGCTGGTGGCACCGTCATCCCATTGTCAGGCAACGCACTCGTCCCCAGCAAGTGCTGCGCTCCCAGCTAACAGCAAAAGCTCTTCTTATGAGAATCTATCACATTCCACCTTTTTTCATTACTTCTTCACTCATCCAGCTCTTCCTATTTAATTTCCCAAACTTTCACTCTATTACCAGCATCTCTCAGCACTGGGTCTCCAGCCCAACCACGTGGGGTTTTTACAGAGGAGTTACGAGTAAGAAGTGTAAATAAAGGCTGAGCTTTGAGGAACAAGCAACTTCCATCCAGCCTCACAAATTCATTTTCAGCACACAAAACCTCTTTTATTTGCACTATGCTTCTCACAAACAACCTTCTACTCCTCAAAGAAGTATTTTCCATGGGGTTGCTGTACCAGTTGCTCTAAGGACTCGGCAGAGGACAGGCTGACGGCACGTTTACTAATAGATACTATTAGTATGAAGGGAAGAAATTAAATGCTCTGGGACAGTCAATCTTTGGCAAGTTCATTGTATTCCTTTGCCCATCTTTAACTCTTTCCTTCATGCTGCCACAGTATTCTCTCCCCCACTAAGGAAAACCCGTGTGCAGTACAGAACCCAGAGCTCTGTGTGGCAGCCCTCTCCAAGCTCATCAACCCCTTTTGGCTGCTCTTCTGCGTGGAGATGGGAAACGGGGCTGGATGGATCAGACAGGCTGTTCCAAAGCCCTGATGTGGAGTGAAGGAAGCGACATTGGGAAAGTGAGAAGAGGCAATAGCAATTCTCATGTAGAGAAACGAGGAGCTGGCTTTAAAAGCCATCTACACGCTGTCCCCTTCCTGTAGTCTTTATTCTTTCTGACTGCTTAGAAGGTTGCTGGCATAAGCAAAGCTGAGCAGTGAAACTGTTGGGAAATACCTGTTCTTAGAGAACAGAGACAATGCAAAAATACTAACAAATATTTAAGATAAATAATGAAGCAGATTTTATGAAAGTGCTTTCAACTTCTTCAGGCACTATTTTCTCTTTTCTAAGAAACCTGATAGCACAAGAGAAAAATTATTTTCCTTCCAGTATTAATTGTTTATAATATTAATGTAAAACCCCTGACCACCTGCCATTAAAAAACTACAACAAAACAACATGACAAGAGGTTTGGAGACAGACCTACGCAAAGGCTCTCTGCAGAAAGTGAACTCCACCTCGCTGCCTGCGTGTGGGAGATGGCTTCTGGTAGGTCTATAAAACCGAGATGCAAAAAAATCTCCTAGAGTTAATCATCTTTGTACTTCAGCGGCCTAATTAGTTGATTTTTTTACACCAAGGAGTTATTGTAAAAACTGTTGAAACCTGCAGAAGGATGCTCCTGCATAGAGCAGTGACTGATGGGCAGCTCTTGGACTGACTAAATGAACAAAGGGCTCCTGTGGATTTTAATAACCCTGATCCACTTATGAATCATAAATGATACAGAAACCCTCTTGCACCTTGGAGATTTTCAAGATTTCAGGAGGGGGAGGAGTGTTTTCATCCAACAAAATGTTATTAATCATGATTATTTTTTTCCCTTTAACAAAACAACTGCATTTGGTATGTGTTGGACACAGTATTTTAGATTTCCTGCCATGGGTGAGCTTTCTGAAACAGAAAACTATAGCAGCTTTTTCATAACCTCTCACAACTAACCGAAACGCTGTGTAGGGAAGATGAGAATAGCAGCAGGGCAGTGAGGTGACTGGGAAGAAAACCCCCAAAACCACCTGACACCACTACATTATAGTTTGTATAACACATACAATATATACAAATAATGTTGATAACAACAGCAGTTACTATATGTAGTTCCTACAGTACCCATAAGTCTCTAACAAAGTTTAAATAGATGTAGCTGGGGCATAAGATTAACAGATATTCTAAAAGAAGCAGCTAATGTTTTCAGAAGAGAAAGCCTGGGCAGCATTTGCTTTTCTGACTCTAGGACATCATGAGAAACATCTCCTCAAGCCAAGCAGCTCCAAGCTTTCTCTTTCTGAATATGCAACTACTCTCATCAGGCACAGCCTCCTCTTATCTAGACCCATGTCTGACACTGTGTCCTTACGCGGCGCACGCATCCCTCTGTGTAGTTGACACGTGTGTGGTTGCCTACGTACACATTCCTTACGTGAACTTTCCAAACTTCCTTTTCAGAGTGACACCAACATCTCAAAGCCAACAGCCAGGCAATGTTTAACTACCCAGGACAACTCCACTCTGGATCCTTGTACGTGTGCTTTAACTGAAACGATGGGAAACTGGAAAAGACGGGTCTGTCTCCACCCCCGCCCGAGTGCCCCCACTCTGTGTCTGCCGTGTAGGTGTGTGCACACCCCACAAAACCTGAAGTCCCAATTCCCCCTTGGGTACCAATCCTACCTCCAGAGAGGTTCCTAAACCCGTGGTGCCTCTCGATCAAGCTGCCTTGCTGGGCTTTTCATCGTGAATCCACACTGAGCTTTAAAATTCCCACTTAGGGAAGTTCAAAGCATTCTCAGCACCATCGTCATACCCACCCCTCATACTGTAACGTAATGCTGCTCAGGCCCAGGCACAGTTTCAAAAGGTTAAAGATTAAAAACAAAAGGTTAAAACAAAAAAATATTAAAATCCCAACAGACTTGTAAACAATTTTTTGTTTCTGTGAAAGATTTGTGTCTCTCACACAAAAGCATAAGAGAGTTTTTTAAAAATTGAAAGTCAACATGTCTGAAACAGTATTAGAACAAATCACGTGCCACCTTCAGCGGCGAGTTCACCGACAGCAATGGCTGCACTCGCCCTGTGCATCAGACAGGAATTTTTCATTTCATACATCATTTAAAACTTGCTGCAGTGATTCCACAATCCTGTCTACGCTACTAGCACAACGCCAGAGCAGCCTTCTTCCCCTCCAATTCAAGTTATTTTAGCCAAAATTCAACTGCACAAGTGGACTGCCAGCACACTGAGGACAGGAGAGCAAAGCACTCTCAGCACTGGATAATGCAGAGACAAACCCCAACGTTCCCACAGCTGCTCCTGCACACCGAGTGCATCAACATAAACCAACACGTCTACACCAGCAGCAAACACGCTGCAGAAGGAAGATCCCACGGCAAGCAAACAGCTAATGCACACGGCTGTTCCCATGTTTATAAACACAGATTTGCATTTATATCATATTTTGTGAAATTGCTCTCCCAGGACAGAGTAAGAGCGTGGAGCACAGCTTCTCCCTGCAGAAGTGCGTATGCCGACAGAGATCCCCGGCATATTCTGCAGCCATTAGCACAGGCAGATCACTTACTGCTGCAACCTCCCAGGAACAAAATATGAGGATTATCATTACTGCTGAAGTTATTATTGTTGGTATGATCCCTAAATGCCCAGATATAGAGCTGTGTTCTGAAAATACATCATCCACCAACCTGCGTGCTGACGCCTCAGCCTCACGCCGTGGCCACAACTCACACTGAATTAGGCTGGAAAGTGGACAGCTTGTACATAAAACTCATTTAAATAGTACTACATACTCAGAGTGGAAACACAAAGGAAGAGGTTTTCTCACCATCTACGAAGGGCTTCTGGACTGCAGTATGTTCTAGAGGGTACTCACTCCCTGGACATTAGTTCAGTAATTCCACGTCTCCCTCAGGATAAATCCAGAAAGTACCTACAACAAACAAGTGAGAAACACAAATTTAGCAGGGCTGGATCTGAACAAATAGACATTTTTTTCCTCATTCATTTGACTGACAGAAAAACCTCCAAAAGTAAAGGTAGAGAGAGGAGAGAGGCTGCAACAGAACTGGTTGGGTTCCACACTAGCACGTGCCGGTACCTTCTATTTTTTCTTCTTTTAAGAAGGCGGCGAGCGCAGATCGCCAGGCCTGCGACAGGAGAGGGTCTGTAACACATTCCACCATTCTGAACAACCCAGACAGGTCCTGTCGTCTCCCAGCATTAGATTCCAATCTCAGCCTCCATCTGATGTTACTTCTGTGGGGAAAAACTGACATTGTTTGCAGCTGGCACAAGTGCTCACTGCTCCGGTGAGGAGCAATCTGCACTGGGCTGGATGTCTGCAGTGTCCCTACTCCTCTGACCCTCCCTGGGAAAACCACTGTGATTCTTTGCTGAGGTTTACTGAACTGAAGGAGAGAAAAATACATCAGGAGAAGGAGGTCACTTAAAGCCAAGGCAGATGCCAACACTAAGGGAGCAGGGAGCTGCACATGACAGAAAAAAAGAGTCCTGAAACACAAACAGAGCAAACCCCAACAGGATAAGGGACCAGAGAAGTCTAAATAGCCTTGGCCCCCACAGCAGGAGCAAAACTCTAATCCCCAGAAGCGGTGGAGGGAAAAGAAGACAGGAAGAAAATGGGGAAGGTGAGAGCAGAGGGCCAAGGGGCAGCTCTGTGGCGCTGGAGACCAGGAAGCCGACAGAGACATGTCAGGAGAAAAGCAGAACCTCCAGGAGAGGGACCACAAATAAAAGTCATCTGGGTTAGAAGAGCAAGTGATCGCGATGGAGGACAAGCAGCTGCCTTAGTGTGGCTGATCCCCACCTGCAAGCGCACCCTGCACAGCCCCAGTGCCCCAAGCCATGCCACCCTCTGTGTCCCTGAGGAGAAGGACACCTTCCAGTAGTGAGCCACTGCTCAGCCTTCTGCTCATTAGTGTGTATTGAAATGAATATTGATCAAGAGCTTTTCCCCACATCGTCAGCCCTACGACCGTAACGATGTGGAAAATACCTTCAAAAATAATTCCTTTGATACAAGGAGGAGAACTACTACTAGGTAATGCTCCATGCTATTAACACTCATGTTAAATACAAAGACACATAACACTGCCCCAAGCTCATTATCTGTTTGCTGGCTCTGCACCAGGAGAAGTCTTACTGCGACTGAGTCGCTCTCTCCAACACATGCAGTAGCTGCTGGGGTCATACCCGGAGCCACCCTTCCCTCCAGCCAACACCTGAACGTTTCGGTGAGCACTGAGACCCTAAGAAACTTTGGTTTTAAGTGAACTAAAGGACAAGCTACAATGATAACTTGAATATTCCTGTTATTTTCCACATGCTGGAACACGTGTAAGTGATCGAAACGTGGCGAGTCGCGCGGGTTTGGGTTACGGGAGGTTCGCGAGTCGCGCAGCACGGGAACACGAGACAGGCTCTAAACCCAAGACCAGTCGGTGGCAGCTTGTGGAGATCCCCCCAGATTACTTGTCCATGTGCAATGAAAAACCAGCCCCACGATGAAAGATTTTACTAAAGATGAAATAAATACAAATGGTTTTCTGGTTCCATTTACGCAGCGAGTATGTAAATGTGCTTGTCCACATTCCCAGCACAGGCTCCTCAAACACCAGTCGCTGACATCACCGCATCGTTCGCCGAAAACTTACAGGGAGCTGCATGTACTGACTAATGCTGCATAATTAAAAGAGGTGAGAGCCAGAGAAAAGGAGACAACTGGTTCTGTAGATTCCTCTGATAGACGCTCCACGGGTTCTCCCACATGGCAGCGGCACCGGCTCCACTACAGGTGCCGTTAGGCTGCACTGAGTGAGTACACCCAGGGAGCACCACAACACCAACAACTCCATCTGAAACCCGAGCCCCGGGGCTCCAGACCCCTGCACTGCCCCTCTCCCTCAGCCCCCCTGCCCTACCCCTCTCGCCCAGCACCGCTGCGCTGCCGGCCCTGCCCCTCTCCCCCAGCACCGCTGCGCTGCCGGCTTTAGCATACGGACAGATGTGGACAAGACCTGCCATTAACAAATAAGCACTAATAAACCAGCAGATCTGATGGGGCATCTCGGACCAGAGCTTGGCAGCGAGCGGTACAATCTCTGCCCCAGCACTGTCTGCGTAACCTTGAATCGCGAGTACACGCCAGCATGTCAGTGCAGACCATGCGGCAAAGATCTATAGCTCTAAACTGTTCCACCTTCATTGTGAACTTCTCAACTCACAAATCAATAAAATATTGAGTAATAAACAACGAGCCAAGAATATTTTTTTTTAAAAAGCAGCCACCTTAGCCAGAATTGAGACTCATGGAGCCTACACATTTTCCAATGCAAGTTCAAGAAATAAAAATCTCATTAAGGCTTTAGCCAAAATTTCTAATTCATCAAAGGGCCATGTTCTGAATACCAATGAATTTCATGAAAAAAGAAGCAGGGTTTTTTTCTTGTCTGCATGTCTGTAAAATATCTCTTAGGTTACAAAACCAAATCTGATGACACTGAAAAGTCTTTCAGGAACAAAGACAGACGAGTAAAACAACCACCAGATCTCTTTAATTCCATGCAAAAGTGTCAACAGCAAAATCACTGCATCTCTTCCATAGCAGAATATTAAACAGTTCATTAATATCCATTTTCCCTTCTTCTCTTTTCAGAGGCTACTAAAATTGTTTCTGTTTGATTTTACATGAGTGAAACTCCTCCCAAATGAAACAGGTACAAGTATCTTGAAAGAACATTCAAGTGCACATCATTCAAGACCTTGGCAGTCCCTATCTCTGTGAAACAACAATAGCATCCCACTAATAACAATGACTTGCTTAACTATTCATTTTTGTAAATAATGGAACTGAAAATTATCTAGTGATGGATTTACACTTTTACAATGCATCTCAGGGATGAAAATGAATAGGGACGAAGAAATTATGTGTATTACAATGGGTGACACAGAACTTCAGACTCTAGCAAGCTCCACAGAAGAACACAAGCTGGAAAATGTGGTGCTACAATTTTTAGCATTTTACCTTTGTCTAACATTACTGAGAGACATCCTATATGCATTATTTGTATTATACTAGCACTTAAAGACTCCAATTAAAATCCAAACACCATTATATTAGGCAGAAATAGTGTGAACATCACAATGGGTGTCATAGCCATTTTAATTCCGAAGCACCACAATAAATTACCTAGTTCTCAGGTAAGGCACACATCTCAGTGTGCCTTCCTTTATCCTGCAGTTACCCACAGAATTTAACACATTAGCTCTTGGATTCGGGGGGAGCATTGAAGGGATCGCCTCGGCAGGCTCTTCAGCCTTTTTCACTGGTGCTCCATATCACAGGTCCAGTGGTGGCACGCAGCCTCCTGACACAAGCCCTGCTCTCCTTAACCACCCTTCCTGATGAGCAGCCCGAGGGACCACAAGGGCCGGTGGTCCAGGACCTGGAAAGCCCTGGGGCACAGCACCGCGACCGTACAGAAGATCCACACGTTCAGATTTTCTCCTCATCGCCACTCCTCAGTGAATCCCATCTCTAATTTCACCTCAAGTACCAAGCGTGGCAGTTTACTCTAGCCCAGCCTGTCATTTTACTATTAATATATTTGCAGATGGAACAAATTAAGTCTGGGGACAAGGTCTGGTCTGTTAGGAAGCGATGCTGAGCTGGAGACGCGCCTTGCGTACGACTCCAGCCAGGTGGAGAGCTCGGTCTGTTCTGACCTAGAGAGGAGGACACTGAAAAACAGTGAGGACAGCGAAAAATAAGACTGTTTGGAGGCAGAAAACCAAGAGAGGTGACAATGGGAAACCCTCAGTTTCTATACAAAAAGTTTCTGTTTAAGTAACAAACGAGAAGTGTTTGCACTGTGACTATTAGCTCTCTAGTAGGGAGTTTATTATAAACAGTATTTCAAACACAGGACTTAAGAGACAACATATAAATATTTTAAATGGTAAAATATAGGTGTTGGCTTTTTTTTGTACCGTGTCCAGAAAATCTGCACAAACACATCAAATTCTCTGCCTAGGGAATTGACTTTATTGTTAAGTTTGCATTTAAAACAAATGTACATGACCTATTTTGGGGCTAATATAACTAAAAGGAACCTATTTGTTGTTTATTATTTATAGAAGATTCACTTCAGATTAGGCCTTTTGCAGACGTGTGTGTCTGTGTGGCATCATAAAGCATCTCCAGCTCTCCCCAGCACTAAGACAGACGAGAAAATGACAAGTTAGGATGTATCCCAGTACACACAGTGTTTTATAAACGCCAAGATTAAAAGCTGGTTTTTTTCCTCTTCAGAAAGGCCACATGAAAGAGCTACTACCATGGCTAATGCATTGACCTTCTGTGTCTGATAATGACAAGTTCAAGTTCCTAGAGTTGGATAAGATGTGGAACTAAAGTAAGTGCACTCAAGCAACGAGTTCTCCTGCGCTGTCAGAATCCCACTCACCACACTGGCCCTACAGAAAGAACGAGGAAAACAGCTTCATTTTATATTTTGTATATATTAAAAAAATATAAAAAATAATACAGAGCTATATAGAACCAAGGAGGTTTTTATTCCACTGCTGTGTCTCATAACTACTCTCTTCAGCATCTTCAGTCTAAGGCACTGGTGGCTTCTTTCACATTTTAATAGAAAACTTGAAATTATTTCATATAAAAGATGCCAAATTTATGAAGATACAGATTTGAAGTTGCTGCTTGTGTCTAAAATTTCACATTCCCAGCTTTTTTCCTGCAAACATAGAAAGAGTAAGACACAGCAAGATCATAGATACCATGTAAGAGACACACCATCTCTTTTTGAACCTTGCCTTGCACACTCCCAGGCAGTTAGAAATGCATTTTTATACAACAAGTAGACTTGTTGGAGGAAACTCCCCAGGACATGGAGCATCTGCCTTCTGTTTTAGAAGGAGGACACAAAGGTACATCAAACTTCCTATCATCAACTAAGGAAAACCAGAGCCGGCCTGATGCCGTTGTTCCTCTCGGTCATTAGCTCCACAGGATTCTGGTGGTGCAGTGCCTGGAGCTCCTTGGGGACACAGGGAAACTCCCTCCCAAAGCTGCTGCCATGACCGAGGCGCAGAACGGAAACCTGCTGCCACCCAGCCCGTCCCGACGGCGGTCGGTTAGTCAGGCAAGGCAACGGAGCTTAGCTAAGGGGAGTAGCTAATAAAGCTGCTTTCTCCCTAAATTAGTAGTGCAACCAACAACCCCTATCAGGACATGCTGCTAATACAGATACATGATCACGTCCCAGCATGTTTCATATTCCCAAATATTTATATTTCAAATTAGACATCCCAACCTTTACATCTTTATCTATAAGACAAATAAGAAAGGCTTCACAAATCCTAGGACTCGGGTTGGTGTAGGCCAACATGTGCATCATTGGGTTTTAATCACCAGGTCATAGCCAGGGTTTTACACAGGAAGATTCCTGAGAGGAGGGACTGTGGTCACAGAGGGGACAAACACCCTTCCGAAAAAGGTCGTTGTTTCAATTTGCCTCTTGGAACAGTATTTCAAATTTCCTCTGTCTCACGCACGTTTTTAGCTCATCTCAGGAAAAATAATTCATTCAGAAAGAAAAATTCATCTTAAGCATCTCCAAAGTCTTGGGTTACTCCACTCCAGTAACTTTTTCTAGATGGAAATTTTTGCTTTTCCTTAGAAAACAAAGTGATATAAAAGAAAAAAAAAAAACATGTCAAATGAACACTAACGCTTCTAAAACAAGAGATTGAGCTGAAGTTAAGAAATTGCCATAATTAAACTTGTCCAGGAAGACAGATTAGGGTCAAATACGTCTATTAACTTTCAGTATCCACTCTAAGCCACCTTAGACTTTATTTCATAAATTTTTTTAATATATATTTTTAAGGACAGATTTTCACAGCACTTAACACATTCCTAGAACAGTTTTTACCCGTCCCCTTTGCAGCAGTGACTTGGCACTTGTGCCAACCGAATGGCACCCATGGGTGCTGAGGTCCCAGGCCGCAGAGGGGCACAGCGAGCGGGGTCTGCGCGAGGGCAGGGTGACGTGGCCAGCGCCACGCCAGCAGCCACTTCCAGAGCCAGGAGCCATCCTGCTCTGTAAAGAGACATTTGTCTGCTTTGCTCCTGGAGTCCCTGCCACCCCTGTGTGCCCAGGGCAGCTCCTCTCTCCCAGCACAGCCCTGAAGGACCGAATCCCCCCAGGACTCTCCCCATGACCACACTGGGTGCAAGTGGATCTAGGGAGGGTGTCCCTGCCCGTGGCAGGAACTACACTGGGCTTTGAGGTCCCTTCCAGCCCAACCCGCTCTCTGGCTCAGACATTAACTGAGGTCTCGGTGACGTGAGCCGGGGTGTGAGCCCTGCAGCAGCCCCCCAGCACTCCCACAGCTCCCAACCACCCCCACAGCCCCAGGGAACCATTTGTGTGTGTCCCCCAAACCCTCCCCTGTGGTTCCTTGTCCCCTGGGTTCCCCCTTTCTCAGGGGGCTCCGAGCCAGGCAGGCTGGGCACCGTGGTCACAGGAGCTGGGGACACAGCCCACAGTGGCACAGACTCACCCACAAGCAAAGTGCCACTCACGCCTGTGCCGTTCACTAACGTCACGGCTGCATCTCGGGGAAATGGGGGGGCAAAACTGGCACCCAAAGGGCCTTGTTTGGCAGTGAGAGTTGAGAGCACTGAGGTAAAAGCAGTGCCCAGGGCAGGACACCGTGACAGCCCACAGCCTGCCACGGGGGCCACAGCTGGCCACAGACCCTCCACCCACCACAGGGCCATGGGGGCCACTGGCCCTGGACCTCACGCTCAGCGAGGGGAGGTGGCACGAAGCTCAGTGTGCCGCCAGTCACAGCCTCGTCTGGGGACTTCACCGAGTGGGAAACGGCACTCGGTGAAATAAAAGCTGCAGTCACACTTTGAAACACATTTTCTTGGGTTTTGTTACATCCCTCACTACTTCTAATTATCAAAGAGACTTTCTCTCTAAACAAAGGCTGCTGCTTCCTCATCCAAGAGCGACGTTACGATGCTAAATGAGGAATACGATTACAGCGCCTCGCCAAACAAAAGGATAAGTCACACGCAGGCACTTGTGATTTCCCCGCTGGATCAAGGAGTGGGGAAGGAGTTACAGAGAAGAAAGCCCAGATTTCAAACAAATGTTTCCATAATCAACAGTTACTGCAAGCAAGGCTCAGAAAATTACTGAGGGAAAGTCTTTTTCTGTAAATATCCCTTGCTTTCCTCTTTTCTTTATTTAAGCTGAAATATATCTTTTTGTATTTTTTTCCATGCATCTGTCTTAATTTTTTTTTCCAGTTAGCTTGGAAAAAAAGGAAAAGAAAAAGCTAACCTGGATTTTCTTTTAATTTGGCACAATAAACTGTGACTAGTTCCTCTCAAAACACTGGAGTCTGTGATGTAACTTCTTCATTTAGATAAATTCTAGAGTATCTGTTATTTGCACAGATGCCAGAGAATAATTTGTGTTATTAAGAAAATATTTTTCTACAAGACATACACTATTTGTTAACATTCTGAAATGTGATCACTGATTAAGTGGACCCATGGTCATTAACAGGTTTGTTGCTTTCTCATTAAAATTGGGGCTTTTGGGAAGAATCCATGCACTATGTTAAACATTTGAATAATTTTCCAGTTAGTGTTTCAAATACAAACAGCATCACTCTTTCAGAAAGCAGCCAGATCCCACCTCCAGCCCTGCCTCTATCCCACTGCCTCAGCCAACACACCGTGTCCATCGCGTGGCCTGTTCGACGCGTGTCGTGAGGTTGTGAATCCTCAGCAACCTCAGTACAGGCAAGGCCAGAGAATTTTGCTGATTCAGTATCTTTCTGTTCTCCCCACTTTAATTTCTGAGGCAATACTTGCCTCACACCACAATATTTCTCTTTCTTTCCTCCTTTCTTTATGTGCCCTTCTCTTTGTGATGTAATGCTCCTTAGGAAGGTGCCAGAGGACAAATAAACCCCTGATTTTTAATGATTATAATTTCAGTTTACGAAGTGGCCTCTGCAGTCCCTGAAGTTTCAGCCTTGCTAGCTGAAAATTGTTAATGTTGGGAGATTTCTGCTGGATAACGTGGAAGAAATGCAAATGTTTTATCTGTCCTTTTTATTTATTAATGGTTATTTGCCCTTACAACGGAGAAGGACGATACATTCTGAAAAATACCTTTTGAATTGAAAAATACCTTTATCAATTCCTTGTTCCTTCTCTCACACAGTGAATTTGGACAAAGGCACCACGGATTTTTTAGTTCCACAGTTTTAAGTTGCATTCCCCTTTCCAGCTTTCCGGGATATGGAAAATGTCTCATTTTGCTTAGATGCAACTTCAGAAGCTCCTTTTATTTCAGAGGGAGTTAAAGTACATTTATTTTAATCAGGTTCTTATTTGCATTCAAAGTTACTACAAAAAATTAACTATCAGCAGGCGTGATACAGTGCCTTAATCTGAGCACAGTGAAATCCAGGAGGAGATGTTCAAACCCGCCCACCACAGTCGCCCATTGACTTCCCGTGCCTGTATACAAAATACAAGTAATTGCATAAAAAAGCCCATTTTTATAACTCAGGCTGGTGAATAAGCAATTTGTAGGCACAGCTGCTGGATTTGCACAAGTAATCATAGCTAAAAGGCAACGTCTGAACCTGCATCCCTTTCTTAAAGCAATCTTTTAGGAAAATTGCCTCTTCCTAACCTGAAGCGTGGCTTCGGACCACCCCGGAGCTGCCGGCCGCCTGCACGCACCAGTTCAGCGGAGTTTTACTGCCAGGGGATACTGGGTCAGAGCCGGCTTCTGCTGTCAGATCCGTCGCTCACCACCTTGCTTGCCTTTGGCAAATCATTTAACCTTGCTGTATTATTGTTTTCCTGCCAGTAGAACAGTTCTTAATCACAGCATGGAGGAGTTTAGCCTATTAATTAATAAAAATAACTATAAAAACGCTGCTCCTTGAATTCAAAGTCCGGCTGCTCTACAGAAAACACTACGAAACTCAAACCCACTCTGCCCACTAGATAGAAATCAACTGTTCCCCTGTAAGTGGGTGCTGCTTCAGAGCAGGTCTCCACTGTACATACTTTAACGACTTCACAAATTCCGGAGCAGGACGAGGCTCACAGCTCCCTTGCAGCTCGAGAGTAACGACCTCGGGAACAGAAGCCGCGGTCTTTGTCTCGAACGGACACCTTGTGTGGTTCAGAACACTGCCCTAAGCTGCAATGAGCTAAATGATTTAAATACATGCATATATATGTTGTGAAAGTGCTCCTGATCTGAAAGCTTATCTGCCACGTTTCAGCCTAAACTAAATTTTTACTGCCTAGGGATAAACCCCAGAAAACAGAGTTTGCCAGGGAAACGCTGATGAACGGTCCTGCTCTGTGGCATGCGAACGGGCGCCACTGTGACACACTGTTCCAGAATAATTTTTCTTTTTATTATTTCATTAAGTTGTATCTCACTAAAGTTCCTCCTAGGATCTCTCTACAGCACCAAATTTTTCATTGAGAAAACTATAAATCATATGCCCAAATTACAATTTAATTATAAACGCCTTCCCTTCTAATGCTGCCTGGGACCTTTTACCCTCCTACATAATTCTAAAAAATGACCCCTGTCATAATTTCCTTCACTAGAATAATATGCAGAGATCCAATCCTGAATCCTGCTGTCTTATAATTTAATATAAGAGGTGATTATTATTCAAAAGATAATGTTGCAGATATTGAAAATATTCCGAAGTTTAAGTCTAAAAAAACCTTGACTTGGTATGTAAAAGCCTCTGATTTGACTCTTGCTGAAAAGGAAATAAATAGAAAGGTTTTAAGACTTCATGCAAAATGCTACAAGTATTATTTGTAGCTGGAATTTGTCTGCTGTAATTCCTACAACCTTTGAACTACCGAGAATACTCCCTCACACACAGAGTGAAACCAGGAATACACCAGATCATTTCTTATCGATTTCTGCTTTTTGCCACAGGTTAGACAGAAAGTTTTAGATTGCTGCTATCTGGCTGAAAAATGTGTTTCAAGTGGCTCCACGTTTCTGACTGCAAGGAAGTACACGTAAGAGAAAGCCGAAAGGAAAAGGGGGCAAAAAAGCCAAACAAAAAAGCCTCATTCATAAATCCTTCTTTTTACCCCTCAAATTTTACACATCAAAGGCACCGTTGTGTTTATCCAACACATTCTTGTAAAGGAGAAGTTAAATAATATTACAACTTTAAGGAATTAGCACATTTTTTCCTAAGTCGGAAAAGCGAGGAATAACACCATTATGTCAATTCATCTTGCGCGAGAGACAGTGAATTTAATCTCGTACCAAGAACACAGCTATTATTGCCTGTCTCTATTCACTTTACAAAGAAAGACTTTGACCTCAAAGCCCTTTTTTCTAAAACTGGGATTTCATCAATTAAAACCTGTTTTCTTTTTCGTTAACTCTTACGGTGTGCAGGGAAGGAGGGAGCTGATAGCGCACGAGGGGAAGGTTGGGATGACCGTGAGGAGAGAGGCTTGACAGAAACAATCCTCAAGTACAGTAGGATAAAATTCACAGAACAACTGGAAAGTGTTTACAGCTTCAAATCCAGGGAGCACCCTCCACATACACACACACACACCCTTTTCTTTTTTGTAAGTAAATGAGATCTCAAATGAGCTTCATTGCTTCTAACCACATACAGCCCCATCGGTAAGAGCAAATAAAATACCATAACTGACAGATTCAACATCCAGAAGAGGTAGAGGCCAGTGAGGTTATCAGAAAATGGGGTTCACAAGAGGTAATTATAGCCCATGCTCGCCCTTCTTAGGTGAGGCAGAACATCACTATACAGCTCAATAAAAATCAAACTATATAGTGCAGAGGCACCAGTTTACTACCCTCTTTGTTTTTGCTTTGGGAGCAGTTCATTTAAGATGTAATAAATTGAAGTTTTTTTCCTGTCCTTCCATAAATCTAGGGACAGTGCAAATGAGGAGTTCCTCATTAGGAAGAGAAGAAAAGGGGCTCCCTAGATAGTGACACGGACCAGTAGCATCACAGCACTCATTAGAAGGAGCCCTGTTCTTTTTTTGCAATAAGGAATATTACTTAATAACACGCGAAACACGGTTCACTTCATCCTGCTGAAGCGAGCTTCTGGGGGGCAGCGAAGGGGAAAAAGGGAAAGTCCACAGCACCACAAACATCATAAAATGGAAAGATGGAGTTTTGCTTGCAACAAATTAACAATAAGTAAGAAAGTGTCACTGACTGCCTCACGCAACAGAAAGATTTAAGGATCTCGGGGGATTCGTGGAAGATGTCAGACTCTGCTTTTAAATCAGCAGACAGAACTGCACTAGATGGGCACAGGTAGGTGAAATCGTTATCAGCAGATGATTTCCTAACTGGAGGATCCAATACAACACAAAGCTTACCCAGTTTTGAGGGAATCCTACTGATAGCAAATCAGAACGTGTTACTGCCACGGGGAACGTACAGTGCCAAGAAGGACAGAGCAGAGCAAGAGTTTTACATTTCCATCTCCCACAGAAACCCCTCCACCAGGGCAGCAGTGAAGGTGTGGACATTTAGACAGTTGGAGTCTCATCTCCTTGGGGTTTAGTCAGAAGGGAGAATGCAGTTGGACAATACACACACGGACACTGAAGAGCTACACGCAGGATGCGACGCACACCAAGAAGGGATAACGGCTCCATCCTCTCTCCCGTGAGCCATCCCAGGCACTTTGGAGGATGACAGGAGATATTTAGGAGGTTATTGCCACATTTTCACTCTACTCTCTGCCACCAAATGCCACCCTGCTTCAGAACCTCCAAGCTGACTGTGCCTGAAAGTTGAGCACACCGGGGAGCCTCATTGGAGCCACTGTTTGAGGGGAGGTTCTGCCAGGCTCCAGCTTCAACGGGAAAACACTCCTGAAGAAGAGATGGAGGTCACAAAGTGATGAGAGCAGTAACTGGGCTCCTCTCAGAACAAGCTTTTACACCCCGCTCTGCACTGCAAGTGAACCAGGAGCTCGCATCGCTGCTCAGAACAGAGGCTGGGGAGGGTTAATCCAGGGGGTATCAAAGCTGCTGAGAGCTCTGGTCACCAATCACGTCACCAAAACCTTGATTAACCTGGCTAAGAGCTTTGCCCAGCGAGAACCCACATTTACCCGAGTAGTACAGTACGTTTGTGTTACACCTACGCTCTGTTTACTCTAGGAATTACCTTGTCAAGGGGCTGGGGAAATAGGTGGCAAACACAGACTGTGTCCCCTGGCTGTTTCTGCTGGTGTGGCTGCCCCAGGCTGGGCACTGTGACACTGTCACCGCTCAGCAGCAGCGTCTGAATCCCGCCCGGGTTTGGCTTTGCTCGTTATGTCTGTGCTGTTTTAATGAAACACCACAAAGTACCTGGACACGAGTCCTCTGCAAGGCAAAGGCTTCATGCAAATAAGCTTTTTTATTCATGCTTTTGGCAATTTTTCTTCTCTTTGCCCTCACCAAAGCCACTTTATTACTTGCTTCTAGTTTTGGGCACTTTAAAATCATTTCAGCCCTCAATGCAGAAGGACGAGGGACAGTTTGAAGCCATCACCAGGGCAGTTGGCCGAGCAACTACTAACAGTTAACACGTTCTTGTGCACATCACACACTCCCCATTAGAGGATCCTGTAGCTGTCCCTGCAGAAATTCGTTTGGGTTTTGCCAAGCCATCAGCAGATCATCTTGGATTTGGCTCCTATCACTGACTGCACTCAACAGCTCCGTTTTCTGTTGTCTGAAAGCGCAGTAAATATATTTCCTACTTTGTGATTCAGCTCATTAAAGCAAACACTGCGATGACCCGGGGTCAGGGCAGACCCCTGCCAAACATCATTTTATACCTCCTTCCATGGTGACATTGATAAGTATGCCCTAAATATGATTCTTCAGCCAGTCGTGCACGTACTCATCTAAACCACATTTCCTTAGTTTGCTTGTAAATAAAGTCATGTGAGGTGGTGTCAAAACCCTCCCTAAACTCGAGATATACGACATCAATTGCTGCTTCCCTGTCCCCAGCGCTGCTCTGTCGTACAAGCCATGTGTTGGCCAGACAACATTTCCCTGACAAATCTGTGTTTGTTATTAATTTCTGTGTCATCTCCCAAGTGCTTGCAAACAGTTTGATTATTTTTTCCAGAATTTTTGCCAAAACTGAAGTTTAGCTGGCTGGTCTGTAACTCCTGTCTGCACTAAGGACAATACACTGTCTGCCAACATTTCACCTTCCCTCCACAAGTTTCCAAGGCCAGTGCTGTTAGTTCTGAGTTTATTTTGGCTCTGTGGGTTCTTTTAATGAGTTTGGAAAACCAGGGTTCTGACAGCAGCTATCTTACAGGCTTTAACCTGCTGCTTCTCTATTCAGGACTAAGATCTTATCCATTTGGCAACAGCATCAATTATGAGAGCTGCTGTCCTATAGCCGACCTTTAATAGAGGAGGATACAAACCCACCTGGCTGGCTCAGAATCATCTTTTGCTCTCCTTTATTTCCCTATTCCTGTGGATTTCTGCTGTTCTGTTCCACCTTGTTCACTGCTTCTTAATTTATGATTTGGCCTCTACAGTTTTAACCCAATGTGCCTTTGTGATACTCTTCTACTCGTTCTCAGCAATCTGCAAGAGGTTTCTTACACCCCCTTGTACTTACACATCATCCCCTGTGCTAGGATATTTTGCACTTTATATAAAAAAGATTCTATTTATGTAATTATTCAGAATTCAGCTCCAAGTAACTCCTCATAATTGTGGCATTAGCTGTCGAAGATACTCATTGTCACTGATTAGTCCTAGCTGTTAATTGCACACTGAACTAAAAAACTTGCTACAGTTTTGTTGACGGTGTCCTGAGTAGTTACATCTGCCTTACACACTCCTTTTATGTACACATCCTATACACACAGTAGCATATACATCACCACGAGAAGTTAATTTGTTACACCATTAGCACACAGGGGGTAAGAGCATTTTCACTTCCACTGACAACTAGAGGCCATGATGAAAAGAGAGAGGAGAACAATCAGGCAAGAGCTCGTGTCCTGTGCTGCGCCAGTGCTGCTGCAGTCCCGGGTCCGAGAGCATCCACCCTTCCATCCTGGCACCGGCACTTTTACACAGGGAACCCAGCCCCAGCACATTTTCTCTCCCATTTAACAGGCCACTTCAGGAGCACCTTTACTTAGTCCTCCTCAAACCAGGATTATTGACAGCCTTCCACCCTGAGCAGGCGGTTTCCCCAGGAGTCACCATGTATTACCTCAAACACGTTCTTAGGGGTCAACTTGGGTTTCCTGCCCACTGTGAGTGGCAGAGCTGAGGGTCTCTACCTCTCTCTTGCCTTGGTGGTCAATATAAGCTGTCACTCCCAGGGCATTTCTCCACTACTCAGCCAGAAGGACAACAGAGACTGATGGCTGCAGGTAACCGCACAGCCTCAGCGTTCCACACAAGGTACGTTAAACTTCCGGGATGGCTTTTACTGGGGTCTCCCTGGCTTCCTTTGAGGCTTCCTCTCTTTGAGTTCTCTCCAGCGAGAGCCAAGAAGTGCAGCTGGCCCGACACCACTCCTGATAACCGGCTCCTCGCGGAGAGGCTGCCCCGTCCCGGGGGCGGCAGCGGGCCCGTGAGCGCGCACGTGGCACCGCGCTCGCCGTCCAGAGCAACGGGGAAGCTCCATAAAGCGCCGACCGCAGCTTTACAGTCACTGTATTACAGGCATGAGAAAGTCAGGATTAAACAATTACTGCCTCGAACTCGGGCAGTAAAATTTGTTTATGAGGTAAATTTTAACAAGAAACAAACAGTTAGTGTTGTTTATAAGCAAACTCGAGCTGTAAAAAGCAGGGAATGCTTTGTAAATGCCCGTCCCTGGGCCAGATGAGGGCCTGGAGGGAAGCTCCCCGCTGCTTGCAGCTGGCGCTCACACACACGCAGAGCGTGACCAGCCCCAGTGACCAGGGGAAATCAAAGCGTCGGCTTCACCCAGGCACAGCCACACAATCTCCAGGATTTCTCTTCTCACAGGTCCCAGTGCAGGGAACAACCTCCTTGTAATGCCCAGATGCGAAATGGCCACAGGGACCACTAAAAAGATGCATCTATTATCCAGCAGCAAGTAACATCAAAACATCTGCACCAGTCCTGGAGCACGACGGAGCGCGATGGAGTACCGTGATCTAAACCAGCCCCCAAAAGTAATTCATGTTGGTTTCCCACTGCCATCTTGTTTAACAGAAACACCCATATTCTTATTCAGCACTGCAACATTCCCTCCTCTCGATGAATTAATTCATTAGGACAAGCCCCAGGAAGGGCTGAGACCTCGCGGTGTCCCCGCAGCGCGGTATGACGGCACCGTTAAGATGAACGCGCGTGCAGCAGCAGGGAGCAGTGACTCAGAGCTAACGGCCACTGGCAGGGTGCCGTGAGACCAAGTACCAACCCCGAGTGGTCCAGGGATGCTGTAGGTGAGGGGTGGTTGAGCCCTGGCCAAAGACATCCCCCAACAACAAGCCACAGCCAGATGTGCATCAGAGGGTCCATGCCAGAGGACGAGGGACACGGACACGCTGCCAAATGAGCCTGGGCACAGCACAGCATCTGCTGTACCTGCCCTTTGTGGGACAGGTGTCCTTTCACCGCCACGGACACGTGCACACTCGTTGAGGAACACCCAGGAACACTACTGCTACTTTGGTTAAAATCCTCCAGACTATGACTTTGCACACTGTGACGGAGGAAAAGGCTTTACTAATCCATAACAGCAAAGAAATAAAAAACCTGGGAGAAAAAAAACCAAAAAACAAAACAACAAGTAGCATTATTCTTTTTACTGCACACACACACACACACACACACACACACACAAACATGCTCTTATAAGTGAATATATGCCTAGTGCAGAGTACTGAGGTGAAGAGGGAGGTCTTCTCATCCCCGTTCCCCCAGGATCTCGTAGAGCGTGTGTGTGTTTCTGTGGTGGTTGGCTTGTGGTTTCGTTGTTCACTACAGTTTCCCAGAGCCCTATATTTTACTGAAACATAAGTACAGGCCCACCAATTCGCTGACAAGCTGATCTATTGGCTCCAGGACACTGAGGGGAATTATGCTCCTGCCGCCCTGATGCTCTCCTTTGTTTAGAAAAAGAAGAGAGAAAGAGAGAGAGTGAAAAAAAAAATCCTCAATCGTTTAGTACAAGTCATTTTACATGCTGGGATAATGAAGTATAAAAATGCCTTCAAAGGACTGATTTCCTACTTTTAACTCACTACCAGCCGAGCTCTTTGTGAGGCCCTCTGGAACATGCATTCCCAGCCCCACTCAAACAAAAGAGCTGCGAATTCATTAAACTATTTAATTATGCCTTTTTATTTTTCTCCATTAGCAAGCCCTGCCAGTACAAAGTAAATAAAGCCACCATGGTCTTTCCCCAGCAGACACACTGACTGTTTTTATTCTTTATTCAGTTTACAATATAAAGGGCTATTTTTTTCCCCCTCCTCCTATTCTTGGCTAGTTTCCTAATACAAGCCCTACAAACAGAAGCATCCAACTGTACAGCAAGGCGTGGAGGCAGAGAGCAGCAGCAGCACTCAGCATTGCAAGCACATACCCGAGACAGCTTTCAAAGTACCAGCAGCCAACGGCAGCCAAACAGCACTTTACAGCCAGGCGCGGAAAAGATATTAGCTTTTTTTTTTATACTCTAGTAAATTTGCTTTTTACATCTATTTCTTTTCAGAAGGGCTTGTTATTGAGCTTACTGTCCACAAATTCCATTGATCTCAGGCTGTGACTCAATCCATATGCTCACGCTTTGACACCAGCACAGCAAGCAAGCGATACAAATCCTGTTCAGGCTACAAACTTATTGATTTTATAGATTTCCCCCAAAGTTGTGATAATGATATATCATTGTTAAATTTGGTAGAACAAACTGCTTTCCCAATCTGTCAATGCGAGCATGAAAACCAATTCACAGCCTTGTTTAGAAGGTTTTCCCTTCAGAAGAATAACTACTGCCAGCGGAAGCAGATCACCGGTACCCAGCCGCTGGCACCGGCGTGATGGATGTTACCTTTGCAGCTGCCCTTTCCTGACCCGCCGCGTGCTGGGCTCCCAGACTCGCCTCCCGGTTATGAGAACCACCCTTGTTTTTCACAGGCTTTTTTTTTTTTCCAAATTCATTATTTAAAACTTGCAGTATATGTAAACCATAATAATAGCTTTTAAACATATTCCCTTTAAATATTTTAGATGCATTAAGACAACATGAGAATTATTGATCTTAGCAAACCGCTTGTGCTCGGTCTGTTCCCGGGCTGGTGTAAATGGCAAAGCTTTGCTTTTCCCTTCCATGGGAGGGAGACAGAACACTGGTCTGGAGAGGAGTGTCCTCACTTCCTGCTCCGGCCCAGTTCCTCAACTGGACACCAGTGAAGAAGACGGAACGCGGCGCTTCCCAACGACTGGCCCCCAGTGTGGAGCACACTTGGGCCTTTGCCTCATGGCTCCTCGCTGCCAGAGGAGGAACTCGAGCAGACACTCATCTCCTTCCCAGCCAAGAGGGTCCCATTCCAGTGGTGTTAGAAGGAAGAAACTCCAGCTGTGTCTCAGGTTGTGAGAACACAACATAAGATGCCCATCGGTCCTTACTCACGTGTCACTGGACAAAAGGGCACTCATCAAAACCTTGTGTGGTGCAGAAGATGTACAAGAACTGCCACCAGCTGTTGTGTTCTTAACAAACCATGAACTAGCTCCAACAGAAGGGGTTGCTGGAATTACAATGGACACCTTCATTTGGCACGTTCTCCTCTGAAGTGATTGTGAGCACTCCAGAAAGAGACTTCACAAATAAAAAACTTGCCAAAGAACCTGAAACCAACCAGGAGGAAAGAATTTCAGAAAACACAGTTTAGGGAATCCATGTGACTACATAATACCTCTCTCAAATACCTTCCCTTCTGCATCATGGCCTTTTTTCTGTCACTTGTCCACCTCCACTCAACATACATCTCTGTAGCTCTGGAAAAGTGGCACAACACATCCAACGTTGGCCCAGTAGTTCAACACACATCACACAGCGAGAGCTTCTCCTTGTTCTCCCCAGTCTGATACTGACACTGACACCTGCCCACAGCTGGCGACACCTCTGTAAGCTCTCAGCCGTGTTCCTGGGACAACAGCTCTGAGACAGAGCTTGAACCAGGCCTGAACATCCCTCTTGGTGTGGAAGGAGATGAGTGTCCGCTTCCAGTGTGCTCCACACTGGGAGCCAGTCGTTGGGAAGCGCCGCGTTCCGTCTTCTTCACTGGTGTCCAGTTGAGGAACTGGGCCGGAGCAGGAAGTGAGGACACTCCTCTCCAGACCAGTGTTCTGTCTCCCTCCCATGGAAGGGAAAAGCAAAGCTTTGCCATTTACACCAGCCCGGGAACAGACCAAGCAAAACATCTCCCACCAGCACCTCTCCGTTCGCCTTTGATTTGATTCAAGGCGATAGACGCTGAACTCTTCTACCTGCCGTGGCTTTATTCCAACCTGCTGAATGCCCTTTCCAAATAGGTCTTTCTGAAAAGTCTTTCTGAACTTCAGGGCACTTTAGATTTGAGTCCCTGCCTGCAGTGTCCCCTGTCCACCTCCCAGCTGTGGTAAGGAACAACAACTCTGACGTGCTTCTCATTCTCCTGTGGTACTGGCAGTGTTTTCCTCACCGAAGCAGAAGTGGCAGCTAAAGGAAAGGCGCTAGAACAGCCCTTATTGCCACGCTGCTGAGGGGCTGTGGCTCCTGCAGGAAGGGGTCTCACAACGTGTTCCTCACAAAAACAAGTCATCTCCTTGCTGGACAGAGGAAGTACCAGCAGTAACATCCTAAGCATTCAACTGCTTTTTGTTTGAAGCAAGCGAAGACCCTGATGAAGACAAGTGCTATTACTGACCTCACTTCCCTGATGGGAGAGCTGAGACTTGGGGAGACCACAGGGTGCGCCCAAAGCCCCGTGTGGAAGCAGTGAGAAGGTACTGCCCAGTAACAAGCATCTGTATTGTATCTGTATCCACTCTGGATAACGTCAGCTTGTGTCCTCTTGAAGACAGGATTCTATTCACGAAGGGAATGCCCGTGCGGGGAAAGGTGAACACGCTGCAGGACCTACTGATGGTCACCTGACATATTTCAGAGGGAGTGAGAGCACTTAACCACAAACCTCCTTATGCTCTTACCTCCTTACCATCCCTCCTGCTCCAGCTCACACCTCGGCTCAGTGTCCCTGACTCACATTCCCACTCTTCCCTCTCTATTGGGCAAGTCATGGCTTTACCCCAGTCGGTCTGAGCAGGAGGGAAGGTGTCATGTGTCCCTCAGCTCAGCTCCTGATTATCCTTTGTACCACACAATGCTGAGTCTATCTGACCTCACAACAGGAAGGACCTGTGGAATTCCCAGGCAGGGCACCAGAACCTCGTGGTTCCAGGCGATCGGGAGAGCACTGCTGTCTGCCGGGGAAAATAAACAGGCCAGCCTGAATGCAAGATGGGGGTGTGAAGACATCCACAGAGTGTGAGTACTTCTGAAAATTATCTTAATTCCCCTCTTGCCCCCCAAAAGCAATATATTTGGGCAATTCACAGAATCCTAGCCTTCAATTAGTATTTCTTGAAAAATAAGTATTTTCTTTCTTGCATCCCACCCTCTCTCACTTTCCTCTCCATCCCCCCCAAATAAAAACAGAGAGAGAAAAGAAAAGGGGAAAAAAACCCTTTCCTGATAATTGCACTGGTCCAAATGTGCAGAGGCTTTCATACAGAATGATGGCTTCCCTTGTCTCCTGCATTTGTTCATCTCCTTTGGGAGGAGCAATTTACAGAAAGCATTATCGATTTTTGCCATAATAGGTACAGAGATGCCTCACTGTCCCTGCTCAGCCAGCTCACTCTCTGCATCACAACTGTCAGGCCAGTTTGTGAAGCCCGTCATTATTTTTTTTCAAGTAAATCCATCACGGGAGTGGGGGAAAAGTGATGAAAATAAAATTATTTTCACCTTGCCATAAAAAAGAATGGCCGTGTTCCCTAACAGAAATAAGTGCAAATGCTGTCAACTAAGAGAGCGGAAGGGAAATTCAAAGCAAATAAAAGCGGGCTGGGGGGGAGGAAGGGAAGGGAGGAGGGACTGCGAGGAGCCATGGCAGTAGCTAATTTACTTTGAACACATTCTGGAATTTTCCCGTTAAAGCCGCTATTTACAACTCTCCCAGTCGTTCCCCGTGTTCCCGTTCTTCTGGAAGTGTTGAAATCCAGACTCTGTATTTTTCCTTGGCTCTCAGAGCACTGAGGAGATTGTGGGTTTCGTGATGCAATTATGAAATATGACTGGTCTGCAGGGTGAAATCTGCCTTTAACCCTCCCTCTGAACGCAGACCACCCACCCACCGCCGCGCTCCCCCACCGCCCCGCGCTCCTTTGTGCGCAGCCCCGGCCGGGGTCTCTCTCCCGCTGCCTGTGCGCCGGGGCAGGCTGAGGCCACCAAGCTCATTCTGTCCCTGATCAGCATGTGAATGTTGAGGGACACTCACTTCAAATATTTCTGAAACCGAAAAAGCCTTTTAGAAATCGCATCTAAAAACAAACAATTCCCCCCCTGCCCCTCAATTGCATTACTGACTCTCAGACAAGTCCTTTGGTATTCAACCCTCCTCCTTGATTAGTTTTTGCTGTACCCTTCAGTGCTGGTCACTTATCTCACATCTTGAAGGTCACAGTCTGTAGTACCCTACTCCAGCGGCCCTGCGCTGGGTTTTATTCCTGAAGACAGCCTTGTTTTGGGCTCGGAAGGTTTAATCCAAGAACTGGCTCTGGATCTAATTCCCAGATCCTCAGCTCATTAGCCATGAAAAGTGATAGCTGCTCAGGATTTTTATGAGACATTGTTCCAAAAGCGGACGGCAGAAACTGCACAATCCCCCAGCCCAGCGCACAAACCCGGCTGCCTTGGGCACCGACACGGCGCTCGATCGCAACCAAACAGCTTGATGGAAAGCAGCAAGTTCGCTCTTGGTAAAGGGTGAGGAACCTGTGAAGGTTGTCTCCAAGTGGTGCTCTCTGTAAGGACACTTGTTAGGGCAAAATTTAAATCCTCATCCCCCCCTCGAGGCGCGCTGGCACCGAGGGACGCACGCCCTGCCTCTGACCCGAGCCCTCGCCAACGGCCACCAGTCCAAGCTCACCCTCCTGCACCCCCGGGACCTCGAGCAGGGCTGGACACTAAAGCTGAAGCCGTCCATGATGTGCCCAGGAAAGTTGTGAGAGGAGCTGCCAGGTGGCTGCACAGAAATCCCAGAGATTCCCTCCGTCAGGGGGTAGGGAAACCCCCGCAGCCAGTCCCGTGGCCAAGTAATTACAGGGATGTGACACAGGCAGCAAAGCAGAAGAGGTTTAGAAGCACAGTGGATACTCAAAGTGGTGGATTAGGAGTAAATGGAATCAGTCCCAGTCCAGCCAAGTGCTTTCAACATCTCCTCCAAGTGCCATGTGCCACGTGGAACTGCTGCCTGCCCACCCGCCAGCGCCGCCTCCTCCTGCCCGGCCTCCCGCTACCAGCACCAGACCAGAATGAACTGGGCTCCCTCCAAGATCAGGTCCATGGTCTTTAAATCCTGCCTTGATCCTCCTCTTGGTCCACCCCGTGGTTGGCTGCACTTGCCTGTGCACAGCACCCTGTCCTGGGACAAAAGGGCATCCCTGTGCCCGGAGCTCAGTGCAGGCTCTCAGCACCTGGGACCTGCCACCCTGATTCCCTGAGGACAGCCGGCAGATGCCACCACAGTGGGACTCTGAACAAGCTACCAGCCACAGAAGAACCCCCCACCCCAAGGGACCATCCACGCAGAGACCAGGACGGAGCCGGCTGGACACACACCTCAAATCACTCCACACCCACTTCCACACTAAAGTTCTCCGGAAGCAGCCGCGCTTGGGAGCGACGGAAGGGCCAGCAGCGGGGGCTCAGCACCGTGATGTCACAGCTTTGTGTCTTTGGACCCCCAGCCCTGCACCAGCAGCCTTCTGCACTCTGCAGCACCTCTGTTCCTCATCGAGGTATTTGTACTGAGAGCTCTCCAGAAGGAAGCAAATCACCAACCATCCCAGTCCCANTTCCACACTAAAGTTCTCCGGAAGTGCCCGCGCTTGGGAGCGATGGAAGGGCCAACAGCGGGGGCTCAGCACTGTGATGTCACAGCTTTGTGGCTTTGGACCCCCAAACCAGAGGTATTTGTACTGACAGCTCTCTAGAAGGAAGCGAATCACCAACCGTCCCGCTGGGTGTGCACACACTGCCCTGGGGCTGGATGGACCCTCCAGCCCACACCTGCTTCTAGACCACACTGCTGCTGGCAGCACCTCTCACGGGACCCTCCCCAGGGCCAGACCTCAGAGGTGGCCAAGGGGTCCGGGGGAAGGCAGGGGCCGGAGGTGCCACACGGCTCCCTCAGCCCCCACCACCTCTCGATCACACACTGGAGCCCATCCTGCCCCAGGTGGGACGCGGGTGTTTCCTAAGCCTGACACAGCTCTGGGACAAGTGGGCACTCCTGGTTTCTCACTAGAAAGCAAAAAAATAAACTTTTGTGATCGAGATCGAGCACATCACGAAATTTTAGCTGGTTTATTAAATGCAGAGAGCAGCTATTACTGCTATTTATCTAACACGCTCCGCTGTGCAAACAACAGGCCCAATTTCAATAGCAGGGTAATTCCACCAATGAATTACCATCCTCAGGGAAAAATTAGTTTAAATTAGTTGAGTTTGTTCTTTTGCTCTAACAAGTACATTCTAGATTGTAATTGTTTTTAAATCTCTCCTCCTCGGTACGTACGCGCTCGGCGTGCGTCTGAGCAGGTGGTTACCTTATGTCTCCCTCATTTGGCCAATATTGCTCCCCACTTAATTCATACACGTGTTCAGACACACACATACACACCCGCAGCAGATGGGTGCACCCAGACACACAGGCACAGTGTGGCTGCTGCAGAAACATCGGGACCGGGGCAATCTGCAGAACAGCCCACAGAAGAATAACCCTCCTTTAACTCTTTAATTGTGAACCACATTAAATTAACTGTGATCACAAGAGCAGTATGTGCTGAACCCAGGCAAGACTAAGTGTTGACATTTGGGTTCTGCTGTGGGTGTGTAACACACGCAGGCGCCGCTGCCCCGCGTTGGAAACACGCTGGGAGCATCGAGTGGGGCTTCACTCTGAGAGGCCACATCAGAAATGGCAACTTCTTACTCAGAGGTTCCCTTCCCACGTGTAAACAGGGTCAAGTGTGTTGACTGTAGTGACAGAACAGGTATTTACCAACTTGTAGTGGTTCCGTGTCACTTCACATCACACACCTGCAGTGTGGTGAGCTCCGGGGTTTTAACCAGTGTAAGTCCACCAAAACCAGTGCGGGGTCTGTGGAAACCAGCAAGTGCCCCATTAACCCTTGCAGGGCTCCCAGCACTTGGACTGTGGGAAAAGAAGAAGCAGAAGGTGAGGAGGGGCAAGGGGAAAAGTCCAATTCTAAGGACAGAGAGAACTGACCTGGATCTCACCCGAGGGGAACTTTCCACACCGGTGCAAAGCTGTACTAGAGACACACTGACACCGTGTGCAGCAGCCCCCTGCAGCCTGGTGCATCCCAATGATGCTCGCGGCAGCACGGGCTAACACACATTTGTGTGTTTGTCCCCCAGAACTCCTCCCCTTCCTCCTCCAGGGGTACATCTGCTTCGCCCAGACAGTCTTTGCTGGGATCACCTGTGGCTGTTTTCTACTTTAAAAAGCTTTACTAAAGAGTTCTTTACAGAAAGAGTGGTGAGGGGCTCAGAGCAGCCTGGGGTTCTGTGACTCTTAGTTGTCAAGCGTTGGGACAGGCTGCCCAGGGCAGTGGTGGAGTCCCCATCCCTGGAGGGGTTGGAAAGGCCAAGAGATGAGGTGCTGAAGGACATGGGCTAGAGGTGGCCTATGTAGGCTCAGACTGGGCTTGGACTCATTGAGCTTAAAGGTCCCTCCCAACCCAAGGGATTCGATGATTCTATGACAGGCAGCAAGACAGTTTCCTCAGTGTGTCCCTCAACGTCCCCTGGGGCTGTCTGAAACAAGAGTCCAACCGTTGGTCTGACCCACATTTTAGCAGCTTTGTTTATTCCCATGTTTGCTGAACTCTGACCACTCCAGGCCATGGTTCTCACCTATGTTTTAAGCACACTGTAACATCAAACAAATATAACAAGAGAGGAAGAGAACTGGTAGTCTCAGAAGAGTTAAATGGAACTGGAGGTGCAATTTAAATGGGTATTTAAATGTGAGGTGGAGTGAGTGATGCACCCTCAGATAAGATGCAGATGAGAACCTGGTGTTGAATTTCCTGGGGTTTGGTGGAAGCTGGAGAAAGGAAACATCTCTGGGGTTTGGGGGGAATAAAATGGGAAGGGAGTATAAGAAAGTGGATCATTTGTGGTAAAGGCACACACTGGCTCGAACACTGGGGTAGACGTGAAGCCTGACGCGCTCTTTGTGTTCAGCCGCTGGCCGTGCAGCTGGCGACCAGATCATGTGGAACACAGGCCCCTGAAAGGTGGAAAAAGATCTGAAATATGAAGCACTGCTGTTTTACTGCTAATTCAATAGGAAAAAAACCCTATAAAATATTAAAGAAAGTATTTAAAAATATATTAAACACAATTTGTCCCATAATGGCTTAACCTGACATCAAAATGCAGCTTACAGCTTGTTTGTCCCGCGTTTCATAGGGCGGGTAACAGAATCGCGGGTAGAATGTTCCACACAGCCTCCAGCGTTCGGCAAAATGGGATTTGGGCTTCGTTAAAACAAATTCCAGGTGGAAAATTGGGCACGCTGATAAAAGCAGTGCAGGGAAGAGTGTTAGCTCTGATAGGGTAGGATGGGTATTGAACTCACTCCTGACGTTACAAGACTTAATTAAAGAGGTTGACCCGAGGACCCCGAGCAGTGACAAGCCAAGACAGCCACTCCTGGTACAACCCCGCGCTACCAAAGTTAATTCTTTTTACTGTGGCTCCAACTGGAGTGTACACAGAACACCCTGATGCCGAGGAGGAGCCGGCAGCGCACTGCGCCGCCGCGACAACCTACACCAGAGACTGTCTGCACGACGCAGCGCGCAGCCACTGGTGTATCTGAACACAGAGCAGGTATCCAGTAGAGGGTAACTTCTATTTATCAATCAGGATGTTTTCATGTCACTTCCCACGGTCATAAACATCATCATCTCTCTGAGGTCTCCTCTTAATCAGAGGAGGAAACCGAAAGGGCTTAGAAACACCCTCAGTTCTTGACCCTGCACGCATGGTCACCTCTTGCGACCACCGTAGAAATATCACCCTCGAGACAAGGAGAATCTTAAAGTCATAGACACTGAAAAGTCAAATTGCTCTCTGATTAATTTTTTGGCCTGAATTTGAGTCACACTCGTTGATGCCAGCGTTCAACCTCAAGATGGGACAGTCCCCTGGGAAGGGTTACGGATTGAAGGGGACCAATGAGGGGGAAGAACGATGGGTGGTGGAAGGGCATCGCCATCAGCGCCTGCCCTCAACCCCCTTAAAATTCCGTGCTCAAGCGTCACCAGCGTTACACCGCCACGGGCTCCCCGCTCCTTCCCAGGAGATGCTTCTCCTTTCCCTGCGTATCCCTCACCCAGAGACTGAGCCGGAGGAGACGGGACCCACAGCTGGGACGTGGCCCAGTTCCTACATGGGCTGACCTACAACTAGGACCAGGATTGTGTCCAGCCTAGAGGCCACAGCTCGCCACCCTTCTCCCCACAGCCCTAACCCTTCGCTGCTCTCCACCCACCCCAGAGTCCCACAGAAAGGGCCAGGCTCACACGTGGCAGAGGAACAGCAGTAGTGACAATTCCCACTCGTTTGTTCACGCTGCCCTTTCCTGGTGGGCAGAGGAGACAGAGGAGACCCTGCATGGCAACAGGGTGATGCCAAGGGCTGACGGTGCCCAGGGGAATGTCTGGTGGGTGACCCCCGAAAGAAACACAGGCAGAAAATTTCATTTCACTAAAATAAAGCAAAGATATGCTGAAAAGTTCAGAAAACATAGAACTTCCAACATCTGCAAAAGCTAAGGTGCAAAAAATAGTAAAAAACGTCCCCCTTTGATGGCTTCCGCACTCACCAGACCAGGCCCCAGCCAAGAGCTGCACAAAACTTTCTGAACAAAACCAAAGCAAGGCTAAAAACATCTGGCCAGTCAAATTTACAACAATAGAAAAAGTGTAATAAAAGTTTACTTCTTTTGAAGAATAAAGATGTATTTTTAAAAGCTTTTCATGCGCCCCTGAAACGAAGGTTCAGTTCTAACTCAACCTCGCTGCGAGGCTGATGGAGTCGAGCAGCGGATGAATTAACTGCACCCTGCACTCGTCACTCCAGGGAGCCTCTCTGATGATCCTTGGAAGGGCCATAACAAATCATTCTATAGGTGAAGCCAAGGCAGTTCCTTGAGCCTTGAGTGTCCCCAGAACCCCCAGAACCACCAGCTCCACTCCGGCGTCCCAGCCGACACCGGCGCAGGAACCAGGTACCCCAGTACAGGCTTAACAGCATGACCACATCTCCCCTGGGATCACTCCAGTATATGAGACAAATACTGCCATCCCATATTTCTCTGCTCTCTCTAAATTACTGCAGCAAATAAGAAGAGAACATATAAATGGCTGCGCTGGGTCTGACCAGACGTCCACTTAGGCCCGTGTTCAGCATCCAGCAGCCATCGAAAACGGGTGCCCAGGGAGGAGGGTAAAAATAGAGCAGGTATATAGTGATACACAAACACCCTCCCAGGCTGCAACAGCTTGTTGCTCAGGGGCCTCCCAAGCAGCAGGGGTATGTGTGTGTTTAATATCACTTGGATTTCTCTCTCCCTGCTCTTGTCTGGTCTCCCCTTGCACCTATGTAAACTTACAGCACCCATCAGCTTTGAGGGGTGCAAAAAGGAAACTGCCACCAGGCCTCGTACGCGTCCCCCCTCGTTTGCAGCATGATCAGGCGGTGGCTTTCAAAGGGCAGAGCTGATGAACAATCAATGCTGCCTCACCCAGGTACAGCTGACCCTCAATCCAGACTCAGGGGGTCCTTTCAGTGAGGACCACTCACCGCAGAACACCCTGGCCCGACTGGCTTCGGGGTCCCCCTTTCCCAGGGCTTGCTCTCTGTTAGATAATCTGGTGTGTAGTTTAATACTTTATGGGTTTTCCAGGGCCTTTCCCAAGGAAGCCTGTGTGATGTCAGCCAGAACTCCAAGTTCACTCCATGATTTCCCTTCTTTCCTATTCAATTATTGGAAACTTGTTTTGTGAAAAAGCTGGATAAACAGCAAGGAGGCAAGTGCTGCCAGCGTCTTCACGCAGTGAACAAGTAATTACCACCAACAAGAAAGAATGAAATCCAATCTAATACCTCCACTAATTTGCAGCCACGCTGCTGGACGTGGGTTGGCTCTCCCTGGCACAGGGATGCAGGATTCTCTGTTCCCATCACACACACATGTGCTGCTCCTTCACGGTACCCAACACACAGAGATCCTGATGTGCCCTTCTCAACCTTCCATGCCTCAGCACCACGTGCTCACATTTATTCACTGGATTTTGAAATACCATTTTCTTGAATTTGTTTTAAAATCTTTCTTAGTGTAACTGCCTCAGCCCCCATCCCTTTGGAAAGTGCCCAGGCCAGACTCCTTACTTCACTGGTCCCCACGATGGGAGCCCCACAGAGCTGCCCCACACCTTATAACTGCACCGAAGCGCTTGTCAGCACGATGGGTTTTGGCTGAAGAACCCATAGCAAGCCATGTCCTCGCCCTGACGAACAATGGGTAGAACCAAGGATCTGATTAGGCATAAATCATAGAATCATAGAACTGTCTTGGTTGGAAGGGATCTTTCAGATCATCAAGTCCAACCACCACCCTGACCAGCCATCCACTACTAACCCATATCCCTCAGCACCATATCTAACCACCTTTTAAACACCTCCAGGGATGGAGACTCCACCACCTCCCTGGGCAGCCCATGTCCCACAAATTACAGGTTTTTAAACAAAAAACCCAACCCACCCCACAGCCCATACAGGCTGGTCTCTGGTGGGAGGGGCCAGCAGCATTCAGCAGAACTCTGGTGTGACTTCTGCTCGTCTCAGAGAGCTGCTACCCAATCGTGTCACGTCTGATGCTGCATGTGGATATCATGGCACCATCTTCAAGCACTGCAGCGATGCAAGAAATGGTAGCTCTTGAAGGCAGCTGCTGACAAGTTACACACCAGGCTGCAGGAGGGCCTGGAACTGGTCGGCAGGGATGGAACCAGATGGTGAGGCTGGAACTGGAGGTGACAGGGGACAGCATACAAACTCCACCTGGGTATGAGCAACTGTCACCCAATGAGCTGCCCTGCTCCCCACTGGCTGATTGCCCCACCAGGAGCAGGCCACAGCCTCTGGCAGGCAGAGATGGTTTTCTAGATGTGGAAGAAGGGCGGCGGCGGCTCTGGGGACTCCGAGTGCTTTTCTCACTCTTCAGCCACAGCACGGGTGAAAGTGCAAAAATACTCATCAGAAAAGCGAGTAATGGGAGAGGATGGGAGGGAGGGCAGGCACCCAACCACCACTGGGATGGAGAGGTAAGATTCAGCACGACAGCAAGGGGGTGCAGATAGAGACAGCGGTTCTGTCGCTGCGGTGGGGCGGCGGAGGGGCCCCGCTCAGGGCTGTGGCACAGCCAGAGCACTGACACCAGCTCACTGGGCAGATCGGAGGCTGCCGGAGCGCAGGCTGGGGGGAGCAGGGCGATCGCTGCCGAGACACACCGGGCCCCGTGAGCACCAGCACATCCTGGGTGAGACAGAGTTTACAGCCTCAACACAAATCAAAGGCGGCCGCAGAGCGAAGGTAAAGCGGGTTTATGAGAGAGCCGCTGGGCGTCTTGAGAGCGGAGACAACGAAATAACAGCAGCAGTGCACAGAGCTCGATCCGGTATGAAATTATTACCTCTGCTTTATGAAGAGCACATCACCCCCCCGTCCCCTGGGCACTCATCACCTGCTGGTTCTGTCTGTCCCTGGATGTAAAGGCACAGAATCTCTCTGCCCGTACGGCACCTCTGATGGCTCAGTAATTACCCGCACCGGTAAGGCTTCCGAGCACACATTTCCGTGTGGACTTGGGTCATCTTCCAGGGTGTGGATGCACACATGTGAGGTTTGGCACTAAAAATGACAAAAGAATGTTCAGCAGCAGCTTAAACCCAAGATGTGACTCCCACTGAAAACAGACAGTAAATTTTGTACCTAAAGTTTAGTTGGGTGTGTGGGAGGTTCAACACCATAAATTCCATAACCCAGAGCCTGGTGTCTCTTCCATTGGTCAGTTCCCTCCTTTGCTACTGTCTGACCGACCAGGATTTTCTAAGCAATACAACACTGATAATCCTTCTCTCGAGCCTGTGTGAAAACGTCTACAGACCCCAAATTCCTTGGTGGAACCTACATGACACACAGTATATCCATCCACTTCTTGTGAGCGTCTCAGCTGCCTGCCTGAGGGCGTTATAGATTCTCCTAATCTCGCCTGAGACGAGTACAAAACATACATCTGCCCTTTCCCTCTTAAACCAGCCGACCTGTGTGAAGAGGAGGATTCAGGGTGTTGGTGTAACCAGCCTAGCTTCATCTCCTGCCAGGTTTCACTCCTGCTCTTCAAACAGGGTGGCATTAAAAGGGTCTATTTCCTGTTGCTTGTGTTTCTGGTGTCCAAGTCCCTGATGTCAAGGGGTATAAACCTCTATTTAACAGCACTGTGAAACTCATTCCTCTCTTCCCGAGACCACGCAGGCTCCAGAGCTACCGGCCGCGCCGTGTAACAGACCACAGGAACGTTACCACTTGCCCTCCCAGCCCGTCTTTCTCTGGGACCTGGATGTGCTACATCAGCTGTAAGGAGAGGACTTCCAAACCCTGCCACCCCCACAGTGCCAGGACAGCTCCCATTGGCACAGTGCAGCCACGTCAGCCAGAGTGACCTCATGACACCTGACCCACTGTCTTCATCTGCTGCCTGTTGATACGGAACTCTCTTCCTTCTTGCCCAGTGATGGTGACACTGCATGGCTGGTCACTGTCCATGGATGACAGGCCCATACTTTGTGCTATACAGACACTGCTCGAGGTCCTCTGCCACAGAATAACTGAAACTACACAGGGAAGTTTGTAGGAATGGTCACCTTCTCCTTCTACAGGGATATGGAGCAAGAGGACTCTTCCTCAGGGAATCTCACTGTACTGATGGGAGATGTTACTCCACATCAGCTGTGAGATGTTGAGCAGCCAATGCTGCTGTTACCCCAGGACCACCAACCTCAGCAGCGGCAAAGCACCAGCAATGGGCGGGCCAACCTACTCCATGGTTACAGATCGTCCCACAGTTGCTTCAGAAGGTAACTAGGAGAAAATGGAGCTTCTCAGCCTTTTCAGCTTTTGGTATGACAAGCCAGCAAGGACTTCCAGTTCTAGATCAGGGTGCCACAGGGACCATGATCCACCTTCAAGCCACAAGCCAACCCAAAGAGTGATGGCAAGCTGCTCTCCACCACCAGACCGTCCTCCTTGTGAAAGAAGGAAATCCAAGCCCAAAGCAAACTGCCCCAGATGAGCCCCCAGGGAAGAGCAAGAGGAAGAGCAGATCTCCCAGCCATGAGCCCACCTACTCCACCACCACCTCCACCAAGGCAAGATCCACCTCTCGCTATAGGTGTCGCTGTGGACCTATCCAGAGCACCTGGAGCATCGCACATCTGCGTGCGAAAGGGAACGAGGGAAGAAGGGTGAATACTTGAAAATTAATGATGTCAGCCTGTCTTCATATATCAAGCTAATTTGAAAAGGCTTTAATTTTCTTAAAGGATAAAAAAAGGTTTCTTTGCTAGATTAAACTTGCAATTGTCATTCATATATTGTTTATAAGGTACTCATCTCCTCACTCTGTATTTTTTTGTTTTTGATTTTGTATACTAGTTAGCAGTGAAGACTTGTCTGCGTGTATCAGAAGGAATAAAGAGAGAAATGTCCTTAACTGTCAGTTTTAATAAGAGGAGTCAACATGCCTCTATTCAGGTTAAATATTGCCCTGTCACATTTCAATAGAGTCAACAGATTTTTTAAAGAAAAGTCAAAAGCACTGTGTTTGCAAAAAATAATAATAAAAAACCCTACCCCCCACCTCCTTGTCATAGAGTGTCAAAGCCCTTCTTTATTTGGGGGGGCGTGGAGGCAGGACAGAAAATTCTTTTGTAAAATGTGAAAAATTACTACTCATAATTGGCACTGACATGGAAAAGGTTGGGTTTTTTTGTTAGAAAAACAAAGAAAATCTCTAATTTAATAATCACCTGCAAAGTGTTATTGTGATGGGAACAAAAAACACACAATCAAAGTCATCTCTTTTAAGTAACTATAGTGTTTTTAAGCAATCACTGCACTTTACTGCAGCTCTCACACATAAACCGGTGATGTGCAAAGTATAACAAGACACTCCCAGCTCCCAAGTAAAGTTTCTCGACTAACAAGTGACTCGTCACACGGGAGAGCGGCGCGGAGGGACCTGCCAGGTACACAGCAACCCCCCGAGCGGAGCCCAGGCAGGAGACCCCGCAGCGACTGTTGCCCTACGGAAAAGCTGATTTAACCTGTGGGCAGAGGCTGCTCCTGCCTCCAGCCCGGCCGGGAAAAGCCTCCCGGCCGCCACATGCCAGCACCCGCGGGGCTCGCCCGGCCCGCTCGAGGCTGCCCTGGCTCAGACCCCCAGTCCCTACTCTGCTCCCAGTGACGGTGTTCCAAGTCCAAGGTTGCGTTTGGAATTACTTGTGCTTGACTTTGGCAAGGAGAAGCACTGTTTAGAATCATACAATGATTAGAGTTGGAAGGGAC
>VXBZ01003668.1:128685-158434 GCA_013399135.1 Heliornis fulica | reverse complement strand
TTTTTTTTTTTTTTACACATTCTCCATGTCTGTAATTAATTTTTGACATATATAGCACAATTCCATTCCATGAGTTATCTTAGTTCTTCTCAGGTTTAAATGTCACTCTTCTTTGAAATCTTCTCATTCAAAAATCAAGCTGGATCTAATAAAAAATTCAAAGGTGTATCTAATAATAATGAAATAATAGCAGCAAAAAACATGCACCTGCGTTTATGCCAAAGAACAAGGGATATGAGAGACAAAAATGTAGGGAAAAAAGAAATTAGAGGGAAAAATCATGATATTGCTGAAGTGCTGCTCTCACACTAAGACCAGGGGGATTGGGATAAGGCTAAAGTTAATTGCATTTCCAGATGACAAACCTCTCACCTCTGAACTGAATGGCTCTTTATAAAAGCTATCAGTAATAAACTGTAAATCTCAGCTATGATTGCAAATAAAGGTCATCCCTTTCATGCTGCCACTTTCCCGGGCCTTATTATATTCCTGTCTGAACCTTTCTTACTTCTTAAGGTGTGCTGGCTGCCCACATAAGCAATCAGTAGGGCTGTTTGATTTTATTTTGAAAGACACGAGGCGATCGGATTTACATTCCGGCACCGCGCTGATCCAAAGCGGGAAATCGCCAGATTCTGACAAGGCGGCAGAATCCCGCCAGCAGAATTAATCTTCATCTGATATGAATGCAGAGACAGACAATCCCTCCCTGAGCTGCTGAAATCCCTGTTTTCCTCTTCACCAGTACAAACCAGCACCTCCAGTTTTCTTACCTCCAGACACAGACTATCGCGATAGCGCCCTTGGAAATGTGTTTCTGCAAACCCGCCTCCCCACGCGGCAGCCGGCACTTTGCTGATGTCCTGGGCTTGCTGATGGTGCCACACACTGTCCTCCAAAGCCCTTCCCAAACACCAGTGACCGCTGTCACCAGTGGCCTGGATGAACACAGCACACCAGGCAGCACCTGGGACCCTCCAAGTGAAACGAGGTGCTGGGGGTCACACAGAGACCAGCAGGAAAGCAAAGCCTGAGCCCACCGCCCCATCCAGCTTGTGCAACCAAGGGCCCAAGAGAGACCCAGCAAGGACCAGATGGGCCAGACCCACCAAGATGGGCCAGTCTGATAAGCAACAACAGCCACTAATGGGGGGTCAGTCCACCTCCCACCCTTACCTCGCATCGACTACCAGGAGACCTGCTATAACTCAGATGAGCCAGGTGCCCCTTACCAGGTGCTGCAGGGGATGTGTAGGATGCTGGAACCCCACTATCCACTCAGAAAACATTCTCCTTCACAAAACCACTGCATCAGCTCACAGCTTGTTGAGTGAGTTTTGTTTCTCTGCAGAATATTTCTTATTTGTGAGGGACACAATGAATCCACCTCTCTAACCTGATGCTGTGAGAAAACAGCTCTTTACAAAGGCTTCAGCCCTGGTTATCGGATCACTGGGGGGACACACTGGGAAATCCATTTCCCTGCTGCACCATCAAGACCCCGTGCCACAACTGGCTCCTCTCAAGTCCGCAGGTTGGTGCTGGCAAGTTCAAACCTAAGGTGGAGTGGCACAAAGGAGGGAAGGTGACACATGGAACAGTGAAGAGCATCTATTTTCAGTGCCATGGGGTATGGTGAGATCAGAATTGAGGACCCTGTCCACACACCTTGACCTTAGTCCCCCCAGGTGCTCTGGGTGTGTGGGTGCTGGTGGTGCTGCACCACATGTGTAAGATCCCACCGAGACACACGTGGACCTGCCACAACATCCATGGCAGCTGTCACCGATGGGGTGGATCCTCCCGAGAGGCTGCGACGGGCGCGACAGACCTGCTGGCTGCAGAGGCGCGATGCAACGCGCAACCTGGGGAACCCAGACAGACCTCACCTCGCCCGATGGCCACGGCTGCAGCATTCCAAACAGGAACTCTGAGGGGAGCAGCAGCCCAACAAGTCTGTTGTACCCTTCAGGTGAGGGGAGAAGGTGACACAGACTGCAGGAGCCACCGGTGTTCGGAGCAAATAGACTTGTCTATGGGATGGGATAATTATCTTCTGCATCTTCAGGCTCTTGGAAACGTGACAGTGGCACATCTGAGTGAGGCTTCTGACAAGTCCCAGATGCAGCCAGGTTTCTTTTAGTTCAGCTTTTAATTTAAACTGCTCGTTGTGGAAGTGAGATACTGATAGCTCTAGCTAGAGGTAGGCTCTGAGCACTTCCACGCAGCGCTTGAACAATGTCCCTTGCTCACAAACGACATCACCCCCACGTATCGCTCCTCCAGCCCTGTGTGACGCCGCTGAGGTACCACACATCTACTCTGTCCCTCAACTCCGGCCTTGGGAAGACCGTGGAGACCTCTGGTCAAAGGAGAACACCGATGCTGGCCACAGCACTAGGTGCTTTTTGTTTACCTGCACTCACACAAACTCAGCAGATACTTCAGCAGCCTCCAACACCCGTGGACATGAGATTGGGTGTAACGTAGTTTAGTGGCTGGAGTCACATCCAGGAGTCCCTCAGCGAGAAGGATGTCACATTTTACCTTGGACCACATCAAAGGTTGTGTTACAGATGCCAAAAACATTACTGCATGTGCAAGACTGGGTTAGACTCCAGCAACAACCTCAGAGACAGGTCCTGCCTGCCAGGTCCATCTCCCTCCTTCTTAGAAAGGCCTCACCTGGATGAGGACCACCAATACAGGAGAAGGTCCAGCACGAGCAGCACACCTGGACACGTGCTAGAAAACTCCTCCTGGGCAGAAAGGGAGGGATGGGATGGTGTGGTCCAGTCCACACCTTGGGCAGCCCCAAAGGATGCTCACCAGGCGGGAGCAGGGCAGATGCTCCTGGCAGGGGGTCCACAAGGGATGGCCTTGGGGAGCACTGGGAGCTGAGAGACATCGCCTGTCACCTCGCGTCAGTCACCAGCGACCAACGGGCAGCTCAGCAAAGCCACAGTGCTGGACACACACACAGACAGACACGCTCACAACGGGATTTATGGAGTGAGAGGGTTCATCTTTAAAAGTAATCAGAGGGAGCATAAACCACGCTTGCAAATTAAACTAATTGCTTGAAATAAAAATCATATTGCACATATAACATACAGGAGCTATTGAACCTTCTCGATTCATAGGATCACAAAGAATTACTTTTAAATCCCTGCTATAATAAGTGTATTTCAAGGCAGCAGCATCCAACTAAAATGCTGGAACATAATCAGTCAACAGAATATTTTTTTAAAGCTTAAAAATACTTCCTTTCTTGAAAATGGACACTAAAGCCCTAGGCAACATAACCACTGAGGTTTTATTATAAAATACATTTCAAAATAATGGCTGAAAGACTTAAGAGCACCAAAGATGAAAAAGAAGAAGTAAACAAGCCTTTTTCTACCACTAAATGATAAATTAAAAGCCATGTTTTGCTGTTCTGCCTCATTTTTTAATCACACGGCACTCACACTACCACGGCTATGGTTGTGTAGGTATTCCCATTAAAAAACACCTATTACTACAAATTTTCAAGTAGCAGCCATCTGTGCCAGCCCAAACAGAGCCAGGGAAAAAAAAATATAAAAACCCCTCATTTTGAAACAAAGATTCCATTAAACTTTGAGTAAAAGCGCTCCCTGTTTGATGTAACAGGCATAGCTGCTTTTCAAAATATGCTCTTTTTAAAACTTCAGCAGTTTCAGAATAGTCTTTTGAAATTTAAGAATAATGGTGGAAACCTCTATGTGCTGTTGTTGTCATCAGATAGAGCCAAACCTCAATCCCGTGACGCTCTCGCCGCGGTACAGGTTACGCCTCAAATATCTGCGTAAAAACGCTTGGAAACATAACAAATAGATACTCGCTGGTGGAAGAGGGGATTCACGGGCAGTGAGGGAGGTGCTGTCAGTTTACAGTCTCTTGCCTCTTAATTGTCTTTCAGTAATTAGTACCTAATTCGGTTTTGTTCCTCCTGTCCAATCTGTAGCAGGGAAACCCCGATGAAAACCCGGCAGCTGTCAACCCCAGCCCAACCTCCTGGGAAGGGGCACGACTGCACTTGGACGTCGCTCCGGTCACCCCCCGGCACATCTCCAAACGTGGCTGGGATCTCACACACACCCCACACACCCACACAGAGGATCCTGGGCTCTGACACGGGGCTGTTACGTGCCCAAACCATCCCCCCAGTTGGGCTGGAAACGCACCGGCTGGGGAGCAAAGAGGAGGCAGCTGATGCATCACTACTACACTATAAAACACCTCCATGCTCCACACAAGCGACACTCCAAGAGTGTCCCATTATTTTCCAGGATACTTGTTGGTGTAAGAAATTACATCTTTAACCAGGAGCCAAACGCCTCCCCCCAACCTCAACATGGTCACACGATGCCCCTCCGCCCTCACCGCCCCCGAAAGAACCCAGCCATATTAAATCAGCAGCATAACATGAGGTAGAAAAGGAGAAGACAACCGTGGGCAAAATAAAAAGGAAAGTTTTATTAATGCTAAATACACTTTCCCTTTCAGGTTTACACTACTGTTCCCATAACTGCTTCCAGATGGCTCAGCCACGGTCCAGGCAGATAGCTGGGAATGCAGCAGCAGCAGCCTGCCGCCTCCTTTACACCACAGGGGGAAAAATCCTGGGCATAAACGTGATTTATGGGTTGGGTAAGCTAAAGGCAAAGGTAAGGACAGTTGAGAGGAGCAGAAGGGGAATCAAACCTGAAAATTTTTAAAACATTTATATTTTTTAAAGGAGCTGGCAGCTGAAGAGTTAACCACAACCTTCTTCCTTTTAACACAGCCTTCTGTAGTAGCTAATGAAGGTAATGAAATATGACATGTAGTTTGGCCCTTGACCACAGAGTGCACCTCCCTCCCCTCTGCCTTGCGAACAAAGCCAAAACAGATGTAGCTGCTTCAGGAGGGTTTGGGGTTGACGGCTGTTACACAGAGCAGGTCAGCGGGCGCGTTCCCAGGGCACGGGCTGCTGGCACACCGCGGCGCTGGGGAAGGGCCCGGCTCCGCGCCGGAGGGGCGGCTGTGGGTGAGCCCGTGCACGTGCAGATAGAGCCAAACTCACCCCGCACGTCAGCGGGGCCAGGAACTCCACCGACTGGCAGCATCTCTCGGAGACCCGAGTCCATAAAACACTAAGATTCCTTATTTCAGTGTGGGTTTCACATGCCCAACCAGTTTGTCTGCAGTTGGCCTACACCAAATTAAAACAGCTCTCGAAGGAAGAGGGGACACAGAACTGCTTTGGCAGGGGAGGGCTTTGCCTTTTGAGAAGGATTGTCCTGCTCAGGGAAGAAACCCACCACAAGCGCCGCAGTCGGCGGTTCGTTAGCAGAGCACCAGAGATGGATAAAAACCTTCTTAAAATAAACCCTTCTTAACAAGAAAAAAATAAAAAGCTTTCAAATTCACAAAATACTATGGAATCTATTAACCTTTTAGAGTCCTTTCAAAAGCCTCCCCCCACATCTCTCGCTATCAGGGTGAGGTCTCAACTACATCTGATGGGGCTGCCAGGCTCATAACCTCAAGTAGGTACCACGACCACTGGTACCAAGATACCACACAGACACTTCATCATCTTTGATTCATCATCTAAACACAACACAGACCCATCATAGCTGCTGGTTAATATTGAACATGTGGATAATGATCCCCGTTGGTCTGGTGGCATCAACTCCGTCCCACCCTTGGTTAAGCACTACCAGCATCTGGGAACATCACATTTCTTAGGGTAGAGGTCACCCATCCATCTCCCCCAAAGAGCTGGTTGGTTTTGTGGGGACACAGAGGTGCAGGCAGCCCCAAGCATCAGAGGAGCTCTCGGGTGGGATTCGTTTTCCCCTCCGGGACACCCAACTCATCAGTAAATCTGATCTAATCTGGACATGTTCCCTTCCCTGTCACTGAAGGGAGAACAAGGTGGCAGGGGGCAGCCAAGGCAGACCAGGCAAATGGGTCTCCTGAGAGGAGCAGGCAGCCCCTGACCTGTCCTAGCTGCTCTCAGAAGGGGTTTAATCGGTCTCCACCAGCTCTTCAGAGAGCCACGATGGCTCGCTCAAACAGATGCGCCAACATCCAAGGGCACGCAGAAGCCACCTCTTGTTGACATCCTGCCAGGCTCCTTCACTGCAGGCAGGACCACTGACACCCCCCACCTCCCAATCACTCATATCACCAAAGTTCTGAGACAATAAAATTCTAAATTTAGAGCCCACCTGGAAAACAAAGCAGCTCTCTGATGGTCATTAAAGCTGGAGATGCAGCAACCAAGCACAGAGTCTCCTCCAGCCTTGCAGCTCCTGAGGCCTTTTGGCCAAGCCAGGGGAAAATACTGCCCTCCCAGGTGACCTGGGGCCCCCACGTCTCCACCAAAACCTCTGCTTACCTGGCAGCCTCACAAAGGCCACAAGTGGGTTTTCCATCACAGAAGCTACATGTGAAGCATCAAAGTTGCAAAAAGCTAGAAAACACTTTCACTAAATTTACCTGTTCAGCCTTAATTTACCCCTTGGCCATATGTGGAACCATCGAATCCCTTGGGTTGGAAGAGACCTTTAAGGTCATCAAGTCCAATCTCAGCCTGATCCTGCCTCGTCCACATCTAGATCACGTCCTTCAGCAATATGCTTTATTATGTGTGCTTGAATTATATGCTAATTTTCTACCATTCCACATGAGCCTGACCTCATTTAGTGAGCACACTACGGGCTGGTGCTGCACAATGAAGTCATCAGTCGGTTATGGAGGTGCCACCTCATTTTGACCAAATTCGGACCCGTTGTGTGTGGGACCTTAACGGCCACGACACTGTACACACAGGCAACCCAGGAGCTAATGGCGAGTTCCTTGGGCCAGTATTTCACAAGGACATTTTGAGGGCGTTTCCCCCAAGTCTTTATCAGGTACCAAGTGCCTCAGCAGCCACATGGTGACACGAGGGATGGGGACAGAGTGATGTCCTGTGCTCCTGTGCAGGGAGCACAGGACATCACTCTGTCCCCATCCTCAAACCATCACTGAGTCCTTGTAAAACCACCACCACGAGCCCACAGGACCTGAGGCTGGATCACCTGCTCACACAGGGTGGGTGAGTTGGGGTCGTACGCCCAAGCGCCGCCATTCCCCGAATATTTTCAGTTAATCGCTCGATTTTGCAGCCTCAGTGACCTACGTGTGCACAAAGCTTCAAGCACCGAAACGTGTGAAACCGGCTCAATGACACCGCTGGAGGAAGGGCAGCGACATCAGCCCACTCTGTGACACCCCCAAGGGCCCAGGGGCCGGGCTGCCCACGCCTGGCACGAGAGCAGCGAGTCCTTGGCTCCCCTCGCCGGGACCAGGCCGCAAAGTTCGGCACAACAGAGCCGGAGCGGGGGGCAGGGCCCTGGAAACCGATAGCCTGTTTCAAGCGTTATTTATCATTCCCAGCACAGACACTGACATGTGCCTTTTGAAAGGGGATACTGTACCTTTAACCTTGACTCTGAGCACACTGGCAATTTGGGATGCGAGGCCGGGGTCAAGCGGGGTGACCTTTCCGGGCGGGGGGAGGGGCGGGACTGCATTTATTTATGAGGCAGCTGGAAATTTTTGACATCACAAGCCAGTCCCATTAGTCACATGTTACATGACACGAGATTGGCCCTTTTAATGCAGCAACNCCCTTTTAAACCAACAACACCCAACAAGGAAAAAAAAAAAAAAAATGTGGTTTTCTGCTCTGACAGCAGGTCTGTCCCGGGCAGCTCCCAGAATGAAGCCTGCTCAGGTTAGAGGCCGCTGGGCCCCGATCCGAAACGCGCACGGCGGCCACCAGACAGAGAGAAACAGGTCCTGGAGCAGGAGCACTCAGCCAAAGCGGGGCTGAAAAGACACCACCTCGAGTGCAAAGGCACCATCACACCCCTGGTGAGGGGAATCCCCCGCCTGATCCTGGGGGTTGTGGAAAAGGAGGGGGACCCCCCACAGGATGTGGTGCTAGGGAGTACCCCCTACCCATCCTCAGCCCCAGGGGCTGCAGCATCACTCCAACCCACCTAAGGGTTGTCCATACCACAGCTGGACAGCAGCTGCAGGGATGGATCCTGCCCTTCCACGCTCAGTCCTCCCACGCTCAGTCCCTCTACTCCCAACACTGAGGATGCGACACTTTGTCCCAATCCAGACACATGGAACAGGCCCAGCTCCCCTGACAGCAGCTTCCAGAGCCTTGGCTGCACAGGGCACAAACTGCACACGCCCTGAAAAGATTTTGCATAGGGTGAGTTTGCCCTGTGTGAAAAACAACAACATAAAAACCCCATTTATTCCATTTAGACTGATAATTCTGTCTGGGACAATAGTGTTTTCTGTGCACAGACTACACACACCCCCAAAGATCCACCGCTGGCTCCTGCGGCCCCAGGGCAGCCTGTGACATGCCCCTACTACACAGGGCACTATGTTCTCATTGGCACAGAACTTCAAATATCAGCCAATGTGCTTCATGAAATACATTTCACAATAACTTACTCATCAGCTGACTCCACAGAGGAAGAGCAGTTCCTGTGTTTAACGCTTCTCTGTGTCCTTGGGTGAGGGTGGGCAAGAGAGGGATTTCCAGGTGGCTGATTTATAGCTGGAGAAGCATTTCTGAGATTGCCACGACTTCTTTACACAGCTACTGCGGGACGATGACGGGGCTGGTGCTGAAGTAACGTTGCCAGTAACTAGAATGGGTCATTTTATCAATGTTTTGAACAGTTCAACACAGCTATTTCAAATACCTTGCCAGGAGCACACACAAGAGAGACACAAAACCCAGCGTGCCAGGGTTGGGAGCCTCCTCTCACGGGTGCAGAGGCTGCTTATTGTCCTTTCAGCGGAATCTCAGGTGTGTTATTTACTTCTGCTCCCAAGAATCAAAGCTGTAAAAGCATTTCCACGTTTGGAGATGAAAACAGCAGCTGACATCACAAACATGAGCTGCCCTGTTCCTCCTCTGCCTGGGCTCCCCTCCACCCCCAGGTACCACAGGACCTGAGCCCTTCCCCAGGGATGCTGCAGGCCACAAAGTTCACATGGCAGGTGCCTGGAAGGCACAGACACGTCCCCAGGTCACACACAGACATTGGCATGGAAGGGATGGACAGACTGGACAGCCAGTATGGGCCAGCAGACCCTGGAGCTGGGCTTCTCCCTCCAGCACAGTTCCTACCCTGTATCATTACCCTCCCACAGGAGGGCTGGAAACACTTGTGCTCCTCACCCTTTGCTGGCTGTTCAAAGGGTTTATCCCACCAGCACCGGCAGCTCCCGCGTGTGCCCCAGCACCCCTCGCCCCTGTGGGTGACAGCAGGGCAGGAGCACGTGCCAGGATCACTGAGAGGGACAGGATGGGGAGGAGAGGTGGGGTAGAGCAGCCAGATTCACGAGCTGAAGCTCAGACACAAACATCTTGGGGGAACCCCCCTCCAGAAGCAGGAGCAAGCAGGTCCTAAGGCAGTATTACACTCTTACAGATTTATATGGGTTTTGAAGCCAAGTCCCAAGACTGGCAGAACACAGAGGGGGAATTATTTTCTTCTTATTAAAAGAATGAAAAGACCCAACATTGATTTTGTCCTTCATCACCAGACAAAACCCTCCCAAGCACCGAGAGGATGACGGTATGGATTATCACAGCACCGTAAATCACAGCGAGTGTATTTATTGGGGCGTCTCTCCCTGCCGTACGTGCGCAGGCTCCGCTGGCCCAGACCCTTATTACTGTAATTTATGGTTTGCTTTTTCGGTTCTTCCCTCCCCCTCACAAGACCAGAGCCTGTCCACAAGTTTTACTCCTGCCAGTTAAAATCAGCATAATGAAATGTCACGGCCAGACCCCACCGCTCCACACAGACACCGGGACATGGGGCAGCACCAGCCCTGGGACGCGTCTGCAGCAGCACTCGGGGGCTTCGCTGGCGGCAGCGGGTGGGACATGGTGACAGGGACCCTGACCAGGCTGGCTAATGACACCAGCAGTATGCAGTGTTTCACAGGCCCAGCTCTAATTAAATGTAATGATTTTAAGCAACTTGCACATCCCTCCTCATCTCTCAGCCGGTCTGAACCACCAGCTCCCCGTGAAAGCGGCGTGTTCCCGCCGCCCGTGTAACGCCCGGCGGCCACACCGCGGGGACGGGGCGCAGGGAGCTGCAGAGCTCAGCTCAACTCTCCATCTGCCCCAGCTTAATTTAAGCCAGACTTGATGACCTCATCTGCGGCTACCAATTCCCTGGGGAATTGCCAAGCCCAGAAATCCAGTTCCAGGGATGCAGATTCATGACTCAGGGGCTCAGACACCATGACATGTCCCCAAAACACCCACTTTGGGGTTTCCTCATTTCCTTTAATCCTCTCATTGAAGTCATGAAGTTTTGGGTTTGTTTTTTTCCTTTCTAAGACTCACTTGTAGGGGAGCAGCAGAGCCTGAGCCGGCCTCCGGCTTTACGAGCCGCTGAGGACAGAATGGCAGCTGGATGGAAAGACAGACCCTGTGTCCCCCCTCCCCATTTCACTGATCTGAATCCTCTGCAATGGGCTGGGTACACCTACAATAGGTCACAGCTGTGTGGCACCCTGTAGTAAATAAACACAGGGCATTCAGGACAGTGCCCAGGGATGCCAGCGCTGGATCCAGCCGCACACCTCTCCCCACGGCACAACTGTGCCACATCTCTCCCCACACAAAGCTCCGTTGGCTCCCAGAGAGCACTGGCTGGCTCCAAGATGAGCATCCCTCACCAAACCCAACCCAACATCACCCACATCCCCTCCTTCCTCACCACCCTTCTCTACCCTCACTCCTCCGTTCCCCTCCTGCACCCCTGACCTTGGCACCCCCGGCTTTGGCACTGCTGCCCCTGCCCTTCCAGCTCCTCCTCAGCTGTGTCCAGCCCCACGCCTGCCTCCCCCCTCCATGTAAATACCAGCGTTCTCCCCCTCTCCCTCACGCTGGTTTGGCATCTGAGATGGGAACAATGAGGTCACAGGGAAGTGCCTGAGCTCTCCCTGCCGATGCCCAGATCAGCCGCTGCTCCCAGGCAGTTACAGGGCAGCTTCGCTCAGCTGCTGCCGGCCCGAGCAAACCCTTTGAAGGGAGCGGCTGCCGAGACCCAGACGGGCTTTAAAACCCACTTGAGCTGGAGACAATTTGCCCAGTGATGGCAGGATACCTTGACCTGACCCAGACAGGAGAGCCAGGCCACAGGGCAGCTAACTGGGGACAGTCCGAGGACGGGCACGCTGTGACATGCATGAGAAGATGCAGCTTCTGTCTCTGCAAGGTAAGAACAGTAACAGCACCAAGCACAGAAACCATTTTGGGGGGGTCTTACAGCTTGTTGCCTTTTTTATTTCAACAGCAAGGCCCTCTGAACACAGGGGGTTTAGCATGCTAAGGCCATCAGCACAATTAGGTGCTAACAGACCCCGAAGGGCACAAGCCTCCCCGCTGGAGGAGTCCCACAGAGGGACAGACTGCTGAGATGGACAGTGACCCCGGCCAGGCAGCGTGGGATGGGACAGGAGACAGAGCTGCAGCGCTACACCCAGTGACTCTGCAGAGACAGTGGTGGGACATGCCTGGGACATGCCTACAGCAGAGTTCACATTCTGGTCCCCCACATCCACAATGGTGGAGCACTGGAACAGNGATGACCTCTGGGAGTCCCTTCCAACTCTATTCTATCACCACCTCCGCACTGCCAATTTCCATTGAACACACAAATTCCACCCTATCATCTCTGATCAAGTGTTCTCATCCACTGGGCCACCCCTCATCCATTCCCATCCCACAGGACCCCTACCACTCCCACCACAGTACCACACAGGTATCAGTGATGCCCATTAACTGGAACTCTGGTCCATTAATCACCTCTGAACTCACACACAGAGGCAAAGGGGCTTTCTGGGGCTTTTGCTGCCTGGTGCCTCCACTCACTCTGGCCTCAGCACCTTGGTGCTGTGCTGAGCACCCATCCATTTTCTCTCTTCATCAAATATAGATGAAGCAGGTCACTGCTGTTAGGAGAGACCGGCTGGAGCACAGAAGGATTAAGCACGTTCTGTAGGAGGACATGGGGACACACATCATCATGAGAACAGGGTCCAGCAGCTCCTGGCTTCAGTCAAACTGATCAGGTTTGGAATCTGAGAGGACACCGATTCCACCCAGGTGTGTCAGCCCATGTGAGCGGACAGACTCACCCCAGCCCCTGCTGCTGGGCTACACGCCGTGAAGAGCACCCCCGAGGCGAGAACTTCCTCAAAAGAGCAGACCCAAACCAGAATGGGAAGAGCAACACCGAGCAGAAGAAACACAGAGCCTCAAACCCACAGCTACTACTGCCAAGTTCACCCTGCTGCTGGTTTTGTCTTTGGAGAGGGAAAGCCCCAAGGAAGCCACTGAAGGGAGGAGGGGGGATGAAGGGTCCGGGCCGGGGAGCAGCAGGCTCTCTCCAAGCTGCTAATCCACTCGGTGCTCCAGGCAGCCTCGAGCCGTCACGGATTTACACCCCGCACCGCACACGGTTCCGTCTGTTTCACGGTGATTGTCCTCACCGACTCTACTTCATCATTTAAATTATTAACAGCAGAATTACACTGACTGAGATCTCCTACAACAGGCTCTAACCCACAGAGGTGAGGACTGCGACGTGTTGGTACGCGGTGGCTGGAGCTGCAAAGCCACAGTGGTTTGAGTTTCAGAGCCACGGCTTCACTCCAGCTCTGGCTGGGGCTCTTGGGTGGAAGAGTAAGAGATGGCCAAGCAGGAAAAGCTCCTTCAGCTGGTCACCTGCAGAGTGTCACCCACCTTCAGGTGCCTTCACGAAGTCAGTGGCCTGGGGCTGCCTGACAGAAGTGCTGCTCACCAGAGCAGGCAGCATCTCCAACACTTCAGGGACCCACCTATCAGCTCCAGCAGGGAGATGTTCCTGAGAGACCCCAGAGCAACACAAGTCTCCCAGAAACCTCACTGGGAAGGGACACAGGTTCCTCCACCAAGCACAGGATTTGCAGAGGACAGACCTTGTGCAGCAAAGACAGAAGTTACACACTGGTGTAAATCCACCCCATACTGAGAAAAAAACACAATGACCCTGGCAGGAGGAGGACATTGAAAAACGTGGGGTCTAGCTCATCATCCCTGTCACCTCTTCACCAGGAGGACAGAACAGCTTCCCACCTGCCTGTGGTACACACACCCCATCATCAACTACTCAGAGAAGTTAAGTGTTACAACCACATGAAGCCTCAGTAGCTCACAAAACCCCAAGCAAATCCATCTCCCCTTCCACCATATCTTTCAAAAGGGAGCACCTGAGAAGCAGTGATGGGCACAGCCCGTCACCTCTAACGAGCAGCAAGGCTGGGAGCTGGGAGCCACAGCCCCCCACGACCCCTCACAGCTCGTCCTGGCCACCAGATCCAGCAGCCAGAGGCTGATCCAGGCTCCACAACGTTCATTAATACCAGACCAGACCCTGCCCACGTTCAGACAGGGCATATGGTTTGAATACAGGGAATTTGCTTTTCCCATGCACAGCATCACATATTCATACTGAAATAAAAGCTTTCTTCTTCCCTCCTCGCTTCTCCTGGGGTAATTGACAGATGGATCCGATTCAGAAAAAAGTAATCAATGCATTCAAATGATCCTGCCCATGCTGCTTTGCTGAGGCTTCGGGTATTTCATTACACGAGGTTCTAGGTACGTTTCTTTTTCAATTAGTTAAAAGTTTGTGCAGCTTTTCATGTGAGAGTTTCTTTTAAAAACCTTGCCCTTCCAAAGCAATAGCTTCTCTGCAATCAAATCAAAACCCAACACAGCTTTCACTGCACATGTGAGTCTTATACAGAAAAAAAAACCCTCTTTTCAAGTGAGAATAAAGTGCATTTTCATTACATCAGATACCAAACACATAACGCTCTGCCATCACCCAGGCAGGAGCTACCAAGTTAAAAGTTGGTCCAGGGCAGGTTTTCACCGCCCCAAGCACAAGGGACCTCTGAGCTTACAGATCCCATGTCTGAGAAGAACAGAGAAAGCCATAGACTGGAATCATAGAACGTCCCGAGCCAGAAGGGAGCCATAAGGACCATCAAGTCCAACCCTTGGGCAATCCTAGAAAAAACCAAACAGCTTCTCCCATAACCAGTAGGGAGAAGAGACAAGACAGCCCTCAGAGGAGGACTTGCTGCCCACACTTGCCAAGAGAAGCTCTTTCACCAGTACAAGGGTCAAAAAACCTCAAGTGATGGCTACCACCAGCTTCACCACACACATCTACCAGGGCTTCCTGAGGACATCAACCACCTGCAAAGCAGCATTACAGAGCACACACTCTGGCCACAACCAGGGAACTTCAGCAAAACCTCAAATGCCAGAATTCCTTTCCTCAGAGGGACACAGCATTAAATCCACCCTTCAATACCCACAACCACCGATGAAAATTCGGACATACCTTACTCCAGGCAGCGCAGCTCCTTCTCCCCACCGCTCAGCACCCACACTAAACTGCTCCAGCTGCCTCACCCTGCATTTATCCACCCTGCTCCTGATAAATGCCTTAATGCCCCACTGCTGGGCAGGGTTTGGCAGCACAGGTTCCATTAATCAGTTGTGTTCCAGCCCACACTTGGGTTGTGTCGGGCAGGCAGGGGAATCACAGAATCACAGGCTGGAAAAGGCCTTTATGATCATGGAGTCCAACTCCATCCCTGTCCTCTCCTAAACCAGCCCCCCGAGCACCTCACCTCCCTGTCTGCTCAACCCACCCTGGGCAGCCTGTCCCACACCCCCACAGCTCTTTGGGGGAAGAATTTCTTCTGACATCTCATCTGAACCTGCCCTGGTGCAGCTTGAGGCCATTCCCCTTGTCCTGTCCCCTGTCCCTGGGCACAAGAGACCATCGCCCACCTCTCTCCAACCAACCTCCTCTCAGGTCATTCCAGGCAGGGAGAAGGTCTCCCCTCAGCCTCCTCTTCTCCAGACTCAACCCCTCCAGCTCCCCCAGCCACTCAGGAGCTGGGTTTCAGTGCCTGTCAGCCCAGGAGCAGGTCTTGGCTCCAAAGGACCTCCTAGAAGCAACACAGTAAGACCAGAGGGATCCCTACATCCCAGGAGGGCTAAATCCCAAATGAGCTCCTTGTGCATTGGGCTCAAACATCAGAGAAACTTACAGCATGATTCTTCTTTACTTCCTGGGAAACAGCGAGCTATTCTTGTCTGTACTGCTCTCCTCATCACTGGTAATTAGACATCTTACATCAGTGGCCACCCCCCAGCTCTCAGAAGATCCAGCAGAGTGGGCTGCTCGCTGCCTCACTTAGCTGAATAAAGCGCTCTTCCTCCTCGCGTCGGCACAACTCCTAATGATGCTTCCAGTTGGAAACAGCCACTTTTCTCTCTCAGAATAAATCAACCCACAGAAAACTTGCTGCAGAGGGCTGATGACAGCATCACAGAGCCGAGGTTGGAAGGCATGGCTGAAGACCAGCCAGCCCAACCCTCTCGTTCAAGCAGGCTCACCTAGAGCCTGCAGGCAGGGCCACGTCCTGCAGGGTACCAGCTGGTTGTCATGCAAAGCAGTGTCACCACACAACACTTCCCAATGGTGTGGCTGTTGCATAGGGAAGGTCTCTGAAGGAGTTGGGAAGTGGCCACAGCAGCGCTGTCCTGAGGACCATGGTGAGCAACAAGACCTCACCCTGGAGAACGTTCTGAGCTTATCTGTACAGCGTTCCCTCCGACAGCCACAACACCTGCAATCAGGGGGGTGGCAATCAGTGCTAATTAGTTTGGGTACTAGTTAATGTTCTCTACACACCCCACGACTTGCAATGAGGAAGGAAAAGCCACGAGACGCCGGGGGGGTCCCTGACGCGGCGCCCAGTGCCCAGCTCCCCCCGGCGCGCGCGGCAGCCCTCTGCCCAGCGCTCATTAGGGCTGCATTAGTCTGCAAACCCAGGAGCAAACCCCTAGTTCAAGTTGCTCTTTCTTGATGTACTTGAAAGGTCCTGTGAATTTATGGCAGGATAATGCGGAGCACAGCACCTATTTATGAGTTGATCATTTGTACAGAACCCCCCTCAAAGCACCCAAGGTTACCATCCGACCAAGAGCTGCACTTAGCTGCTCAGAGGGCAAGAAAGCCAAGTATATGAAAGTTAAAAGCATTAATAAAAGTGTGACTTATAAATTACTTCATCTTTGTCACCCTTTTTGAAATGGGGTGAGAGAGGCCAGGGTAAATTTATTTTTTAAGTGCTTTCCGAGACCTGCAAGGGTCAGCCCTGAAACGCTGTACTCTATAAATCACTCCATGCGTATCTGATAGATGCGAGTGCATCACAACATTAACAAATATTGATTTGTTTATCATTTGCAACTGTTTATAGTGGAACAGCAGAGTTTATAACATTTCTAGGGAGAAGAAACTTTCATCTGTGAGGATGCAGAAGAGGAGCTGCCTCGTCTGCGGGCGGAAGGAGCAGCTGATGTTCCGTCACCCGGCCGCCTGCTCGGTGTACATGTTACAGGCGTATCATGAAACCAGTTATTTCACAAAATGACTAAAAATTTCAGGCATTTCATGAAACAACTTGTATCACTGCTAAGAACCACAGCAAAACCCTGCATTACGGGTGCTCGGCGGAGCCACGGCCAGGAGCAGGTGAAAGCAGAGCCTGCAGTGGGGAAGTGCTGCAGGGCGCTGCTCTACGGCCTTGGAGAACCAAGGTTGGGTGTTCCTGGAGAGCCAAGGTTGGGTGCTCCTGGGGAGCCAAGGTTGGATGTTCCTGGAGAGCCAAGGTTGGGTGTTCCTGGAGAGCCAAGGTTGGGTGCTCCTGGGGAGCCAAGGTTGGGTGTTCCTGGAGAGCCAAGGTTGGGTGCTCCTGGGGAGCCAAGGGTGGGTGTTCCTGGGGAGCCAAGGTTGGGTGCTCCTGGGGAGCCAAGGATGGGTGCTCCTGGGGAGCCAAGGTTAGATGCTCCTGGGGAGCCAAGGATGGATGTTCCTCCCCATCCCAGGGCAGCCTCTCTGACCCAGAGCTTTGCCCCCAAACCCACCCACCATGACAGGCACAGCAGGGCCGCACCACCCACACCTCTGGTGCCAAGGTAACTCCTGGTCCTGTGCTGTCACACAATGCAGGGTTAAGCTCAAGGAGGCTCACAGTGGTGTCTATACACACATGCCCACATCTGAACAGAGAACTCAATCCACAGAATGTTTTCTATCCAAGTCCCTGGGGACGTGACAAGGACACGTGTCTGACAGTACCTCTGGCCTGTAAACACTGACCAGGGCCACCAACACATCTCACCACAGGTTTCCACCCAAAATCAGTGAAGCAGGAACAATTAGCCCCTGGAGCCCTCAGGCTGTCGGGCAGGCACACAGCATTGCCACCATCACCATCATCACCAGCCCACCACCCATCACCAGAGCCCAGGCACTGATCTTACATCGTCACACCCGCGAGGTTACAGGCCTGACCAACAAGGTGACGTCAACCGCTGTGTGTTCTCCACACCCCACAGCTACACCACAGGCTGTAAACACGGGGACGACACCTGGAGCAGCAGGAGCAGGTTTGGAGAAACTACAATAAAAATCTCATTAACCTCATCAGGGAGACAAACTATCTGGCAAATCTCTTCCTGGTGCTTTAAATCATTCGGCACGAGGGTAAAACCCAGGCTTGTTCATTAAGCAGCTACAATAAAACCCGGGCTGTTTTCTCTCCCCACCTTCTTTCTTTAAATAGCCCAAGTCTTTGCTTTTATTTATTTTTGGAACTTGACAGCCTGGATAACCAATTTCCATGCAGAACCACCCACCTTCACGCCTCAGAAAGCTAATGAAGTATAATGGAAGTGCCCCAGGAGACACAGGCACAAACTTTTCGGGAGAATACTAACTGTGATGTCTTCAGGTTGGAAAGCAAAATGACATAGGATAAACCAGAACCAAAGACCCACCACCCATTGGTAGTGAAACCCACCTTGCAAAGGATGGGCCCCCTCTGCATGAGCATGAGCATCTCCTGCGGGTGAAAAACCCCTTCCCAGCTTCCCACCTCAGCAAAAAAATGATGAGCAACAGAACCAGATTAAATAGAACAGGCAACCAACAGCCTGCAACAGGCATGGAAACAGGAAGAACCAGTCAGATAAAGGGCATGAGCGCAGCATCGCGAGGGACCCCCGAGCGCTTTCCAGGGGCTGCGTTCCCACGGGTACAGGGGGGTGTCTCCTGGCTGGGTATCGTGCCGTGAGATGTCCCATCACAAAATGCTGGAGAGTGGGTCTGTCAGAGAGGAGGGTTTGAAAACATCGTGGTCCTGCCGACAAAACAAACCCCCTTAAGCAGGAATTTGGGGAGATGTCGGGGTGTTCACCGCAGCTGCAGGTGGCTCAGCTGAAGTGTCGGCTCTTTCCCTGGGAGGGGGTTATGCTGCACTCGCGGTGGCACCAAGTAAACTGGTCAGGTTGCTCAATCCAGGGGGTTTAGGAATCTCATTCTTTGAACTTAGCAGCAGTGAACCCTCAAAACCTGAACAATTCTTGTCACAAACAGCTACACCGAGACCTTCTGACCCCAGAGTGAAATCTGGGAATGCAGAAACAGCAACTCCCCAGGTCAGCTGGAGTCTCTGGTGAGAGCATCCACGAGCAGAATCAAACCCCAGGTTTCCACAGGCCAGGGGCAGCCTTAAGACTCACACAGGATGGGTTACAGCAGCACACCCAGAACCGTGGTATTCCAGGCTGGAAAGTGATAACACTACAGTCAGCTCAATATCCTGGAATTACAGCTCCATGGCTCGACGTGTGTTTGCCCAGAGAAGCCGAATCTCACTTACACCCTTTGCTTCCCAGGAACGGTGTCTGCCTGCCCCGAGCTCAGCACCTGGGCTCGGGCAGCTCCCAGTCATTCCACAGCTTCTCCCTCCCAACCCGCACAAGGCACGGTCACCATGAGCATCACATTCACCGAAGGGCCACTCATGGAGCCGGCAGCGCGAGGCAGCAGCTCTGCATCCGTGCCCAACCACAGGCAAAGCCGAGATTTTCCTTGGAGACAGAGGAATTATTAACGGCCAGGCACATGTTGGCAGTGCCAGGGTCAGGACCAGGCACCAGCTCCAGCCTACGACAGAGCTGGGGCCACCGGAGCCGCGCTCAGCCGGGCAGGGTTCAGCCCGTCGGCCCCAGCGCCGCGGCCGCGCACCGCGTATCTCTCCGGCACAGGAGAGAAAACTCAGCAAGACCCTCTCTTACCAATTACAGGTCGTCAATATTGACTATCTGAGGGATTTCCATGCTCAGGAAGCAAATTAGAAACTCAATACCTGAACTATTCCTAAATGCAGTTATCAACTTCAGAGTTTTATCTCATAAAACCAATTCAGCTTAGAGTTTAATTCTATTAAATTAGGGCTTAGAAATAAGATTTGCTCTGAGAATGAATGCATCATTAGTTTTAAAATGCAATATACTGAAACCCAAAATGTGCAGCATTACAGTTTGAAGAATAAACGAGCAGGGATAGCACCCAAATGTACTTCTCCCTAAATATATTTACCGGCCTCGGAAAGATCCATTGGCTCATTAGGACAGCGAGGCTTTCGGTGTGCGGGACGTCCCCCTTCTTTAGGGAACGATAATCCTCTTGTGTCTCTCCTTGGCACAAGTTTTCCCTTTGTTCTTAAAACCTTCTTATTTCAGCAGCTGACAGAGAAAAAAGAATCAGCATCCTCTTTCTTAATAAAAATGCCACAATGAGATCCTGTCGGGCTTGTGCCAGGCATGTCAAAGGAGCAGGGACTAATACGGGAAACCTCAAGAACTCCCCGTTTTGTACAAGTTACAGTGTACCGAAGAGTCACGTAGGGCTGGGTTTTTTTAAAATCAGGCTTCCAATACATGAAAAGCCCCTTCCATGGGGTGCATGTAATCTCTGAATAGGGCCCTTAGTTTCCTGTGGTATTGTATTAAAACTGATGTTTGATACAATAATGCCGGGATGGAACGCGCTCGGGAGAGGACAAGGTAGCCCCGGCGCCTGTCCCCCTGCATTACAGAGCGCTGTGTGCCCTTTCATGATGGCCTGGCCAAACCAAGGCACGCCTGCAGCACGCCTGCAGCACGCCTGCAGCACGCCTGCAGCACGGGGGCAGATGACTCGGAGCCAGGGCAAAGGACAAGAAGGAAGAAGGCAAACGCCACACCGAGGGCACCGGCGGCGCGAACGGAAACGTGGCGCTCCGGTGCTGCGTGTTCCACCGCGGGTTTTTATTCCAGATGTGGTATTTCCGATGGCCCGATGGGAACAGCGGGACCCTCTTCGGGCCCAGATGTGTATTTTACATTCTAGAAAAGCTCCTTTTTCAGAGGAGAAGAGCGCTGCCCCCAGCCAGCGCTGCGGAGTGAGTTAGCTGACTGCCAACCGTCACGGGCTCACCGGTCGTTGCTGCCCCTCGCACCGGAAGGCGAGGGTACAGCTTCTGTAACTGCACCGCAACCCGTGGTCGTCTCCTGTTTTTACTCACACAGACTATAAAGGGGTTTGTTCTTATTAGAAGCACAAAAAATAAAAGCAACCCAAATGAACTAATTACAATTTGTGGTAGCAGAAGAGTCACACGGAACAGCGTAATTGGCTCCACGGAGCCTCAAATAAATACCTGAATAACAAACCGCCCAAACACCAGCGAGAATTCGTTTGAAAAACCATGTGAAGGCTGTGAGGGGAGAGAGAAGAGGGTGAAATTATACATGTCCACCTCATCAGTTAGGCGGCAGCTCGGCGGGGTGTTGCCCCCACCACCGCCCGGCTCTGACTCTACCACACCGCGTGAATTCTCCTACTCGGAAAGTAGCCGGAAGTACCGGGCGGGCAGACGTCGGGGTTGTGGCACATAAGATTTCCCTCTGCCTGAATTTTTAGCTTACATTTGGATCACGACAGCTTGTGGATTATTCACAAATAAAAGTCTCAACCTTTCCCTTTTATCCCCTTCCTCTCCCCAAAGCAGCGGCAGCGCCCGCAGAGCCGGGCCACGCGCTCCAAGCCGTTCCTGCGCCCTGCTGCGGTTCGTGGCTGGGTTCACTGGGGTTTGAGGCGGGGAAGGGCTCTCTCTGTTCCACGCAGCGAAACCGAGCAGCTCGGATGAGACACTACACGGCTGCTGACACTTGGAATACTGTTTCTAGTCCTGTTTTACACATGCCTTCAAAATTCCTCTTAGGGAAAATAAAACTCAGCTAGAAGCTGGGCTCGTCGGTGTCTCTGGCGACGCGGATGACCTACTTTCGGAGAAGGGGAAAATTGAAGGGCTATTGGCAGCAGGAAGGGAAGAGACAGCACCAATACCTGTGCAAGAGCCCAGGGAAGCAAAATCCAGCCCGGAGCGGCACATGGGAGAGCGAGCGGCCGCGTCAGCCCCGCGCCTCCGCAACACGCGTCACCGGCGGCCGTCAGCCACCTCCGNGGGGGGGAGGGGAGAGGGAGGGGAACGCCACCCCAACATTTCTCTGAAAAGGAACGGATTAAAACGCATCAGAACGAATCACGGCTCTGCCTAAGGAGAGAGAATAAAGGAAAAAGCAAGCAAAAAAAAAAATGTTTAAAAGCTGTTGAGGTTATTAAAAATGACTGTACTTGTAGATGCAGCAACCACTGTAAACTTCCCATCGATACCTTGTACCCTGTGTGGCTCTTTCTGCCTATAAACAAATTGTAAAAGATGGCAACAGCTAATTTAAAAAATAAAAGGCGAAGTGTTGCGGCAGAGTCTAAATTGAGTCTGACAGTCAAGGTCACATAACTTTTCACTTTTATTTAAAGGCATTGCCTTGATTACTGAAAAATATTGCAAGATGTACACACACGAACCTAGAGCCGGGACAGACGGCCTCTGAGGACCGTATCGGCGGCCTCTCGGCCGTCGCTTTAAGAGGAACAACAGCAATAATTTTTTAAATTGCCAAATGTTGTGTAATTATCAAATTACAGAAAACTGTCAGAAACCATCGATGTAACTTTTTGAATTATGTTTTCAGCATAAGCAATATGTCCTAACCTCGTCCTGTTGTGCCTAAATAAATTTAAATTATTTCTGGAAATTTAAAAAAGAATAATAATAATAAGTGTTCACCGCTTTAGATCACAGAAATGTGCAAGCTTTCCCCGTGGCTTTGATTTAGCTTAATTGTATTTGTATTCTTCTTGCCCTTCTCCTGCAAACTTTGGGGGGGGGCAGGGGACGACACATGACACCAAACAAACGTTAAATCCAGTTTTAAAATTCTTTATCTGAGAAGAAATCGGGTTGAGGCTGCAAGACGCGTCCTGGCACTGAAGGATCAGAGGAAGCGTACGAGATCTCATGTCTAACGCAGCCGCTCTCATGGGCCCATTACAGTCTTTATAGGTGGATCTCACTTATAGCTTTGTTTAAGAGGAAAAAAAAATACAGATTCTGAAGAGAACTGGAGCCTATTTGATGTTCAGCCTCTATTGTCTCCCAGGCAGACCCGAATGAAAGCCTGGAATTAAACAGCCTTTGAATCCAGTTTTCACGGTGATCACTGCAAGCGATATCAAACACAACCACCTGATTCCACTCCCAGCTGCCACACGTCCCCTCGTCCACACACTGCCAGGGGTTAGGAAATTAAGGTATCACTGGGTCAGAGGGTTTTTACAAATGAAAGGCTCTGGTCAGCCACTGCCCTTCCCTGTGTGAAATCCCCTCTCCAGGCCCGGCAGCGCTCCCGGCCTCTCCCTTGCGTGGGACACAACCACCCTCACACGTCCACGTCCGCCCCGCTCTCGGAGGAACTGCTCTGGAGTCACGAGCACAGGTGTTAACTAGGAAACAAATACAGAGTCACTGGTACTGAAACAGTGCAGAGCTGTCACCAGTGATGCCAGCGGTTTGGCATCACTCCAGGGCACAGGGGATTCCCTGAGACTCCCTGCCCTTGGGCGCAGGGCAGATCCTGCTCCCATCACCCGCAGCCCCACCAGGAGGACAGCCCAGGCCGGAGGAGGAAGGGTCAGTTCCCTGCACCAAGGGCACAAAAACTGCTCCCTGAAGCATGTGGGTGGGCTGAGGAGGACTTGGGCTGCTCAGCTGCCAAGTTACACGCTGTGACACAGACCCTGCTGGCAGCATGACCTGGGGGCCTCACCTCACTCCCTGACCATGAGCATGACTCAAGGGTGTCATCGTCCCCATCCACCGAGACCCCACACAGGGCTGAACAAATCCCTCTGCCTCAGTGTCCCACCTACACCAGGGAAAAGCAACTCTAGAGGGGGATGGGATGGGATGGGATGGGAACAGGAAATCTGTGGGACCCTTGAGGTACAGATGCTGAAGAAGTGCTGGACATCACTATCATCAGAACCATTGCTGTTTCGCACCTCCCCTATGACCAACCCCTGGAACCCACATTTTATCTTTTCCCAGGATTTTTGCAATCCCCTACATACAATTTTCTTGGGATAAACTTCATACATGCTACAAATTGTGAACATGGCCTTTTTAAAATGACCCAGATATTCTGATCCAGAACATTAGCAGCCTTTCTGCCACTAAGAACTGGTATTTAGTTGCTAACAAGCCCACACAGTTTTGAAGGCACGGGAAGCAAATGCCCTGTGAACAGGGGTGCTGCCCATCCTCCTCCTTGAAACAGCCACTGCATTGTTTTTCTGTGGTCCGGCGCGCTGTCCAGTGAGGAGGTGTGTCATTTGTAATTGGGTTTAGCTAGTGCTTTTTTGGCATTTTTAAATATTATTTTAAATCAGGATCCTGAATAAACCACTCAGGTAAATCGGGGTGTCAGGCCAGGCTCGTTACACTGAATATACTGCAGAGCCGTGGTGTTCACCCCTGCTCCTTGCACCAAGGTGCGTCCACTCGCTCTCACTCCGTGGCGTTTCCACATTAAGCTAAAGCTGATTGCAAGAAGCTTCAGAAGGTGAATCTGTGGTACAGGGGGGTTGGGAGCAGACCCCGGCTCTGGAAAAATTCCCACGGAAATACTGGAAACAGGGAGCCAAAGCTGCTTCACCTGCTGCAGCGACGGAGCTGTTACGACACGGCCGGCGTTGCACGTGCCCCACCGGCCGACGCATGTGCAGCGTGAGACACGGCGCAGCAGTCACAGGCCCAGGCAGGGTGGGGGACGCAGACACACCGAGCGTGGGGGGTTCCAGTGCGACCCCCAGCCCGGTGGGCACCGCGCAGGCGGCAGGGCCCCAGGAGCCGCCGCCAACAAAGCAACGCCTGCAGCCAGCCCGCGGAGCCATCAGAGCCGGCTGCTCACCCACCACCTTGATCGGATGAAGGCGAGAGGAATAAAAGGGAAAGGAGTCGAGGTATGAAAAGAGAAATCATAAATTAAAACAGAGAGACAAAAAGCTCAGCTCAAATTTCTATATTTTTTTTTTCCCCCTGCAAAGCAATAGTGGGAAAAGCATTAAGTGTTACTCTGTTCCTTCGTCTAATGACACAGAAAAAAAGTCTTTTCTGCAAATAATTCAAGTAAACAATCTCCAGAAAGCATGAACAACAATACCAAATTTCTTGAAATTAGCCGAGCTCACAGAACCAGCAGGCGATTACTGCTGCTCGAGGCTGCGTCGCCGAACCCGCACATCAGGCAATTTGGGGAGGGGTGGGGGGAAAGGGCAGGAGAAAACAGCCCCTTCCTCCTCCATCATCATTTACCTGGAATTCAGTTCGCCGCAAATTTCATTTTGAAACGGGGAAAAAAAATTAAAACCCCAAAACCCAACCCTGTGACAAACCCACCCTGGCTAAATGCCGTTCCCTGGTTTATAACAAAGATCTGATCCACTTTCACTTGCTAAACACTTTGTCGCTGTTTTATGTGCGCCGCTTCCAAAGAAGGGGAAAAAAAAAAAAAAAAAAGGAGCACAGATTTTTAGGTCAAATGATTAAGGAGAAAAGGGATTTAAACCAACAATTTTTTTAAAGTTCTAATTGTTTGCTTATTGACACCAATTTACATGGAGCCACTTAGTGAATAAAGGTTTTCACAGTACATGGCACTTCTTTATGTCAGTTTTTAGCCATCATGTCACAGCCCGGCTTGAAAAGAAGAAATGCTGAAAACTCGTAGGCCAGAAATGAGCAGCCTATTAAGATCTGAAAAGCTGTCATCCCCGCTGAAAAGACTTGCGTCAGCCACCGAGGATATATTTTAAACCGCCTGTCCGCAAGAAAACTTTAATAATGCAGCCTTGCTCTAATGTCTTGTGAGAGGAGAGGCAATTTTACTTCTTCTATTAACCCAACGTGATTACAATGGCTTATTTCATGGAATATTAAGTTCAAATTCTGCTCCCTGGGAGGACAATAAAAAAAAAAAGAGTGTGCTTATGACATTGCCCGAAATAGCCACAAGGACCGCAACTCCTTGGTGCTTTTAATGCACCCGAGCAGTAATCCACCTTAATTTGCTAATGGTTAAGTAAATTAGCAACAAAATAATAAAACACAGAAAGGTATCAACACAGGAGGGCAATGCTTTCCTCTAAAGAAATATTAAAATAACAAAATGATGTTTTCACAAGGATTGGGGCAGCCCTTCAATCCTCTCCCTTCCCCCCCACTCACCCTCCCCCCCACCCTCCCGCCAATTCAGGGTAAAATGAACTCCGGGTGTTGGACGGGCTCTGGCCGTGAGGCGAGCGCAGGCGAAGCGGTTCGTGCTCAGAGCACAGCTGGGGCGGCCTTGTGCAAATGGAGCCGCTAATAACTGCCCGGGAGCCACAAGCACTTCCCCAACTACGCGGCTCTGCCCGCGCCGGGAGGACGCAGAGGTGGGTGCGCGGCCGGGGACGGACGCTGCTGGCGGCCGGGGCCGACCAGGCCGCGGGCATCCCTCCGCCACGCGGCATCGCCAGGGGTGCAGCTGAAGCAGGAGCGTGCCCAGCCCCAACCCCAGGTGTCTCTGAGGCTTTGGGCTTCAACACCACTTGCAAATAAACCTCACGACTAAGGTCAGGTGGGCCACATCCTGCGGAGGACCGTAGGGATGCTCATCCCCAGAAACCGGCCTCCTCCCCGCTCCGGCCTGACCCTGCACTGAGAAACCGAGGGCAGATCGACAGCGACAGCCATTTCACCTCGGTGGACGGCACAACGTGCAAACCAGCCAAGAAGGCTGCCCGGCTGCCCACGCTACCACACACTAACCACACCTCGGTCCCGCTGCGCCCAGCACCGGGCGCTGGCACCGCATCACCCACCCTGCCAGGGCAACCCAGCATCCCGGCAGGAAGCGCGGACAGAGGGAACCTACCACAGATGCAGCCACAGGCTGCAGAGGCAAACTCCCTTACCCACTCCTCCTCTCTGGCACTGCCTTCCCCAACTTTTTTCTAGTTTTTCCTTTTTGTTTCCTACTCCCCCCACCTCTTTTTTTTTTTCCCCAATGTAAAAAAGGAAATATTTTTTCATTTACAAAAATCAATGTATGCAAATAGCCAGTGAAATTATAAATAGCCACCATTAATTTCTTCTACCCAGTTCAACAATTCCAAAGCAAAAAGGCAAACTTAAATAAATACATTTAAAATCGCCTGCTGTGTGATAGTAAAGAGACTCCATAAAACTACAACAATATTTATTCCTTCTTTTCGTAACAGCTCCCTGTTTTATTGGGCCCGTGTTCCACAGCGATCTGATAAGAAGGAGCGAGGCTAAATGGCAAATGGCAAACATCCCAAATCGCAACCTGATGTATTTCCACAGCCCTGACCTTCAGATAAAAATCGTGCAGAAATCTGCAAACCCACCAAATACGCAGCAGCACATGCTGCAAGCGTCTCCAGGCACAACAGTCGGGGGCAAAACAGAAAAGGAATAAAAAAAGAAAAGGAAAAAAAAAAAAGGAAAAAAAAGAAAAGGAAAATAAAGAAAAAGAAAAAAGAAAAGGGAAAAAAAAAGGAAGAAGAAAAAAAGAAATAAGGGCGTTGCTATTTAAAGCCCTCAGCCTTCCCCTCCTTCAGAATTTAAGGATTATGCTCCTCTCTGGTGCACACGAGGGTGCACACAGACAGGCACCGCCAGACCCGAAGGGTCTCGCATCCGCGGAGGGAACCGCGAGCTCGCAGCTGCCTATCTGCGGGTGTCAGGGAAACACGCTGTATATAAAGAACATATCCCACCGCTACGTTCTGGGTGTGTTTAGGAAAAGACTTCAAACAGCAAAAAAATTTTGCACTGTGAAATTAGCTAAAATTATGACAACTGTAAGAAAAAAATTATACGGGGAAAATTTGGGTCTGGTGGAAGAATTCTTTGATGTCTGGATTCCAATTTAACCCCGACTGAGTTCTAAGAATCAAATGAACAAAGTATATCATACACCCCAAGTCTGCTTGTCAGTGCTAGTCATCATTTTTATTTTATTCTTTCCAGCCACATGTATTTACAAGACCCTGCTCTGACATTTCCTCCCTCCTCCTGGATACGGCTAGTTGCCAAACACATTTGCGACACAGCCCAACTCGGCGTTTATTTATTCATTAAAACACACGTATTAGTACCAATAAATATGTATAACAATATTACTTTTTTTTCATCTTGCCATACAGATCCCTGCCGCAGCCCCGGGTCGGGGGCTCACAGCTGCACCTATGGAAACGTGTGAGCATCTAATATTTTTCAAATATTTTTCAAATATTTTTAAAATATTTTTAGTCAAAAGACCACGTTGTAAATAGTGCCCCTGCGGAAAGGCGCGGCGGCCGGGGACAGCGGCACGTTCACCACATCAGGCTATAGGTGAATAATAAAACCCCGCTTAAACGCCCATTAATATTTCCAGTACGAGTGCACAAGGTGCCGCGTCGGTGGCGGGGGGGACACATCACCTTGGCTTTGCGCGGGGGCGGCAGCGGGAGGGCTCTGCGGCTGCACACGCTGCAGGCTGGGCACGTCGCGACACCCCCACCGTCGGGTGCTGCGCATCTAAAAACCGCTTTTTCTTCCGGTACGGAACCACTGTACCCCCTAAGCCTGAACCCAGCTCCAGCATTTCTGTAGCAGTTGTAAAACATTAATAATATATCTGGGTTGTTTAAAGGATATCTCCAAATAACATGAAATATTTAGTCCAGCCCCCCCCACACTCGCTCCCCGTCCCCACCCTCAACACTACCACCACCACCATAAAAAGATAAGATTTATCATAAAATGTTTGAGGGATAATCAGCCATTTTTGGCCAATATATTTTAATATTTATATACCTGCCATAGCCGGATATAAATGATACATCACGATTTTCCACAGTGCGTGGAATTTATACAATTAACTGAGTGATCCAATGGCTTTAGGGCACGCGAGGTGCAAACAGTGTTAGAGCAGCTCGCTGATTATTGTTATAAATCTCATAAACCATAAAGACATTAAGGTGTGTTTTGTTTACACCGTTTATTTTCAAATATTCTATACAACAGTATTATTTATCATTAAAAGAGTTACGCCTTCCCCAGGTATTTATTTCACGAGCCGCATTTATAGAACTATTTTTAAAATACAGCCTGCAAAACCCCTGTCTGAGGCAGGCAGTAAAACCTGATCTTTTTCGGGTTACTCCTAACGACTGTGGTTTTTCACTGTGAAACGCAGAAAACACGGAAACGACACCTCTCCCTGAAATGTCTCATTTACAAGAACCCACTTGGGCTCAGAGACCCGTTTTATTTCGATGCACACACGGGTGGCGGTGGGGGTGCGGGGTGTTTCCACAGCACAGCGCGCCCGTCCCTGCGCCTGCCCTCGGCGGTGCAGGAGGTGCAGCCCGCTCCCCCGCTGCTCTGACACCGGTTCTCAGATGGATTTTAACAATCCCGACCACGTAGGTTGAAAAGCTTCATCTACAATTTCAGGGGGGGGAATAAAAAAAATAACAACAAAAAAAAAACCAACCCAAACCCAACCAAACCCATCTGCAAATACACAGCCTGGCTTCAGCAATATGCATATGTGTTTTTCCTGGGAGCTGCTCCGTCCCCTGCTCCTGGTACAGGAGTGCTGAGCACTGGGGCTCACACCACAGCCCCCCAAATGTCCCCGCCCGGGCGCGACGTCCCAGCGCTGCTGCAGTTATTTTCCTTTGGGTTTCGCGTGGTGAAACCCGAAGCACGAAGGGTCCTGCGTGAGGAGCGCTGCAGCGCTGGGGCTGTCGCCCGTCAGCAAGAGGGACCCGAGCGCTGCAGCTGCTGATCAAATCAGTTTTATGTTTCTGAAATGAGTTCCTGCCGCCGAGCCGGAATTCATAGACAGGCTGGGGAGGGGAGGGGGGAAATAAAATAGATTGATGCGGCCCAAAACAAAACCTGGGGAAGCGCGACGAGGGTGCTGTCCCTTGGTGCACGTGCTGAGGCAGCTGGGTGGGTTGGGGTTATACCTATGGAAACGCTCCGTGCCGCTTACCCGCACGGACCTGCAGCGTACAGAAAGTCCCTGCGAAAGCCACACGTCCCTGCCCTGGCTCTGCTGCTCTCTCCCTTCCTGCCGTCCTTCCCGCAGCACCAGCAGCCAGGTCTCCCTCCAGTATTTCCACGCAGGAGGCACTCGCGCTGCTTCCCCAGCACAATCCCTTTTCTTTTTTTTTTTTTTTTTCCCCCTCAAATTTTCATT
>VXBZ01003668.1:115842-126725 GCA_013399135.1 Heliornis fulica | reverse complement strand
AACTCCAGCAGCGGCCGCAGCCTCACCCGACCTCTCTTCTCCCACAGACCCTTCCCACCTGCCCCAGCCAGACACCGGGGACGGGTCAGGGCACCGGGGACGGGTCAGGGCATCAAGGACAGGTCAGGGCCAAGCTACTGCTGCCAGTGCAGGAAGAGAGGGCTGCAGACAAGAGAGGGCAGGTGAGGACCCCCTGACCCGGGGCTCATGGGGCTGCAGGAGGGCCAGGCTGAGCTGCAGGTGGGCTCCCAGGGCTGCTCCATCCAGCAGCACTGCTGGGCCCTGGCTGCTGGCACAGCTGAGCAGGTAAAAGCGGGTCCAGCGGCTGAGAGAGGCTTGTCTGGCTTGTCATGGCAGGGGGACGTTAGGCAGCAACCAATGACAGACCCCGGAGCTAACACCATGATCTGCCAGTCACCCCGAGTCACAGCGTGTCCCATCACACCCAGCACACCCAGTACTCACGGGTTACAGCTCATGGACCAAACCTGTTGTCTCCTCCACAGCACCCCCAAACCCACAGGGAAGTGACGGCCCATCAACAAAAACTGCTGCTGAAATCGTTTCACCCGGATCCACAGCACCAAACTTTCACTCCTCGTTATCCTTATAACCAGACGAGGGCTGCTCGTGTTCCCATCCCAAACAGGGAAGGGCTCTGCTGTCCCAGCTGAACCAGCCACCCCGTGATGGCCACACCACTGGGTCGGGCAGTGCCAGGGATGAGCCTCCGGAGTCGGGGTTCAACGAGAGCCCTGGCTCTGCAGCACGAGCGGCATTTTCATCCCGGGGCTGGGTAAACAAAACATCCCCCCTCGCAGCAGCGATGGCTCCTGCGTTTGGCTGCACGTACTACTGCATCCGACTGCTGCGAGGAGCACACCCCAACAATTCCTCAGATACAGCAGGAAAAAAACAAACCCTCCTGTCTAAACAACAGAATTATACTAAAAATACAAAAAAAAAAAGTCATTTTAAAATAAATGCAATTGCAAAAAAAGGCTCTGGATGATAAGGGAAGGAGAAGGTAAATAAACCAAACCCAAAAAGACATCACAAACCTCGTTTCAAGATAAAAACCAGTATAAATAACTGGTTTGGACTGTTTAAAACTACAATTACAAATGATACTTTCATTACACATGAAAAATAGAGGCTGTTTAAAAGTGAAGCCTATAGAAGAAATGAAGCATTGCACCCCTACCTACTTAAAAATCAATATTATGTAGAACTCCAAATACAGCAAATTCAGGGGAATCCTGAATAGCAGGGGAAAGGTTTGTCTGGCAACTACCACACCAGAAAATCTGTAAAATGGCCATATGTAAATACACACTGAAATTTAATCTATTTATATATATATATATTTCAATAAAAATCAAAAGGGCCTTTTTTTCTTTTTTAACATGGACTACAGTATCCTTTTATCGGTCGTGGAGGTTGGAGCAGATGACAAACATCAACTCCTAATAAGAGACAATTGGGAATAACACACTTTATTCTTGTCCCCTTTTTCCTTTCGTAAATTTTGCTAACGAATTACCCTGTGATAACATTTCCACTGGTGTGGGGGGTTAATTGTTTCCTCCTCGATACTCTGCACCGAAAGCCAGGTGGTGCCTGTTTGACACAGCACGGAACACAGCTCGGGGATCCCAGAGAAACCGGAGCCGCCGCAGCCCGTTATTCTCCTGTGCACACATGTGCACATCTGCGCGGGTGCGTTCTAACGCAAACCACGGGTGACATCCAGGCACTGCTCAGGCGAACGGAAACACCTTCAGCCCCTGAGATCTGACACAGTAACTTAACCCGGGAGAGAACCAAAGGTCAGAGGAAAAGTGGGAGATAATAAGGAGAGAATAAAAACCTGATTAGAAACACGTAATCATGTAAACTAACTGCAGCATAAAATCATGGGGTTGAATTGGTTTCGTATATGCTGGAAGCGAACGAGAACAGAAACCGCGACGGACCCGTCGCCGCCTGCCTGAGCCCTCAGCCCCGGTACTGTGCCACGCTGTGCAGTTCAATGCTCTTCTCTCACACACCCCCCAAAGCACAGGGTTTGCTGCAGTGGAGCTGGACCACACATATCCCCCCACCCAGAATTAAACCCGTACGAAGCAGCCACAGCGTTTGGAAAGTAACACCACTCGTGGGGGCTGCAGATAGCTCCAAGAAACACCAAACTCTTCACACGTCTCATTCCCGTAACGGAGCTGCGGGGCGGGGGAACATGCTGGAAACCCTTCGCTGTTGCACGGACATGGTGGTTCCCTGCGAGCTCCACAGCGGCCTGGCAGAGCCAGCCTGCGCGTGTACGCTGGGGGCCTGATGGTCACAGAAGGTCTTTATCTTTCTGGATGGAAAAAAGCCCACGTAGCTAATCCCCAGCGCTCAGGCCAGCGGTCCTGGGGTGGAAGCAAGGCTGCCCAGTGCTTGTCTGTAACCTTCAGCTTTGTGATTCTGCAACCACAGATGCTCTGACACTGGCAGGACCCCGGTGCCTGTCCTCACCGGAGGTCCCCTTCATCGAGACCCCTCTGGTTCCTGCTCTGGGGCCACTAAACAACCTCTCCAGAAATGCCACGCTTTGGGCTCCTCCCTTATCCTGTTTGCCCCATTTCAGCACATCTGAGTTCAGTGAAATTAATCCCAATTTACAGCAGCAAGAGAGCAAAATGCCAGTTCTCAGCAGCTGAACCTCTGAGCAGACCCCGGTGCCAAAGTCCACCCACTGCTCAGCCAAGCAGCTCTGCTCTTTTCTGTCTTTTTCAGACACATTCTGCCCCCTGTTCCCGCTCATAGTTCAGCCACGCGAGGAGCAAGGCAAGAGCACAGCCGCAGTGGCCCATCAGCCCCAGGTGTCGGCAGAGGCCGGGACGTGAACACCCTTCCTGGGGCGGGATGCCAACGGAGCGGGGGGGTCTCTGTACCAAGGTCCCACTGGGTGGGATCAGCACACAAGCAAGATTTGATTTGTAACAATTTAAAAACCTCAAAGTACAGTTATTTCTCTGTTCTGGAGCCATTTGCTCCCAGTAGCCATGGCAAAGCGACCTGACCACCCGGCGCTGCCGAGGTTGGGCGCGCTCGACACCCCGTATCACCCCGGCGCTGAAGGGGCCGGCACATCAGGGTGACCAGGTGACGATGACAAGGAAAAGGGACGTCTCACCACCACTGTCAAAGATGCTTTGAGAAGGTGTTTAAGCAAAGCAAAGTAAAAGGCCTAACTGCGAAAGTCACACGGAAACACGAGCACTGAACTTTACATTTAGGAAGAATTAAGCTTTTAAAGAGTTTTTTCCACTGGAGAAAGCCTTTAATGGTAGTTATCCAGGTGGCCCCTGGATTTATTGTTGGATTTCGCTTTGACTGCTATGGGCTTCCCAAGGGGACTATTACGTCAATAATTTCTAAGGCAACATTTTATTCCAGGTACCTGAAATTCCTTCGAAGATGAGAGCTTCAGCTTGGAGATTCTTGGATCCCATTTGAAATCACTCACGCTGACTACAGAAGAATTTTTACACTGAATTACTGCACAGCCGCCTGCTTCCGGCCGTATTTATCATCTATCTATATATATTTATAAACATGCTTTATGTAACGATCCCGAACTTAATTCCCCCTGAAGCTATTAAAACTATATATTTAATTACATTCATAAAGGAACTGCCTGGGACCCAGTCAAAACCTACCACTGATTCTACACGTATTATATATTAACACCCTTTGCAAGTCTGAAAAATCAGTATTATGGGCCACGCGCCGCTCTCGCTCGGCGCACGGAGCTCCCATCAGTCAGTCGACAGCCCTTATTTATAAAGCCCGGGGGCGGGTTCGGAGAAGTCTGTAACGACTGGTTTTGGTCAAGCTTGAAAGGAAAAGAGAAGGCACAAAGGTCTCCTGGTTTCCAGCACACAAAGCGTGCCTGGCCCGTAGGAAAAGCGGAGTAGAACTTCTATCCAGACTAAACAAATTTCAGCATAAAATGATAAATGAATCGAGGAACTTACACTCTCAGATCCTAAATTATATTAAGTCACTGATTTTATGAAGCCAGGAAAAAGGTCACCGCGTGATACTCACAAACTATAGTAAATAACTAAAATTTATGCGGTAGGATGATTTTCCTAAAACCTCGAAAATTGATACAACTTGTAACAAATCACAAGAGTTAAACGGAAAAAATATAATTGTTCCTTTTAAGACCTACTGCGCTTGCTGTCCCCTGCCCATACTGGTTCCACATGTCACGTTCGGAACCACGTTTCCTCTATCTGTGGCATTCAGTGAACAGAAAGAGCCTAACAAAATGTGTCCCAATCCCCAGGACGGCTGTGGCTGCGCTGTGTCCATTTGGGCTTTCTCAAATAAACTGAAAACCATCTGTCATAAATATACATATATATATAATCGCTTTTAAATCCGCCGCCCCCATTCTTCGGGCTCCCCAAAAACGACGCATGTGAAGCAAGGGCTGCTCCTGAAATACCCCTCTCAAGTCACTGAGCGGGTATGAAAGGACACAAGACCCAAAATAATCTGCAAATAACTGTAACAAGCCCTGAAAAACGCACTTAGAGCCGGCGAGAGCGGGAGAAACGCGTCCGAGTCAGCACCGACACCGAACCGGGGCGAACCGCGCGGGTGGATGGTGCTTGTCGCCAGTTGCTTCCGCCAATGTGCAAGATCATTACAAATCTTATTTAAATCAAGTTTCCCTTTGAATATTTTCCTGTAATTGAACAAGTGTCGGGCCGCGCCGGGCTGTCACAGCTGTTACAATACATGAACCACGCGTACAGTAACAGCTTTCGTTCCACATTTTTGTGGAGTAGTTTCCATAGCACTGCGATCGGGGTTTGCATATTTTTATACCGCCTGTGTATTGAAAATAAACCCTGGTGTTTAGATGGCTTTCTCCAAGTGCATCTGGTACTTAAATTTCCTGAAAAACAAGCAGGCAACAATGATTTAAGACTGAACAAGTCGGGGTGTAACGCCGTGTTTTACTTTTCACGAAGTTATTTTTAGTCTGCCTTCCCCTTAAAAGTGTAACTCAATAGTCCTCGGGATGAGAGAGCTTGGAAATAGGCATTTACCTTAATTGTCATCCCTCGATTAAACATCAGGGCAAACTCTTCCATTCACAACAATTTACAGTATAATCAGATATTCGGCACGTAATAACACGCTTTGCCTAATTACCTATGCCTCAATTAAATGTTTTGACCGGATAAAAAAAGCAAAGCGCCCCGGAGTTTGAATGAGACGGCAGCTCCCGCGCCAGGCACCTGTTTCCCAGCCAGCACCGTGCGGCTGCGGCGGCACCCAGGGACGGGGGGACCCCCCTGTCCCACACCAGGCTCGGGCACCCCTTGGCTGAGCGACCACCGCCCCAGCCGGGCAGGACACGGGCCTCATCGCACAGTTTGTTCTTGATAAAAGAGTCATTTTTTTAATTATTTTTTAATTAGGGAAAACAACCCCGAAACAAACCCTCAGCTCTATAAATTTCTGATTAAAATCGCCCGGTTGGTGGGAGCCCTTCAGTCGGGGCGAAGCGGAGCGGGACAGACCGGGTGGCCCTGCCTCCCCCCGCGTCGGACCGGAGTCACCCCCAAGGGTTGGCCGTGCCAGAGCGGCAGCGCGCCGCCGAACCCCGCTTGCCCGCCACGGCGCTGCTCCCGCCCAGCGCCACCCGAACCAGCAGACTGAAAATTAGCAGAACGCGGCGCTGCTTTTCACTTTAAATTTTAATAAGAAACAGAGACATCTTCTCTCTCTTTCTTCTGCCGTTCCTCCCTCTCCTCCAAGAACAGAAGGCTGCCGGTGAAAGGAATGAAAATCTGGAAAGAATTTGGGGTGGACTGGCCAACCCCCTTTCATTTCCTTCAGATGTTTACAATCTAGCACCTTTCTGAAGACAAAGATGGGAAAAAAGCTATTTTTTCTTTTGACTGAAGGGTGAGACAGGGGGGTATTAAAAACTGATCAATGTAATTTTTTTCACAGAAGTATTTGCACATCTGTGAAATAATGTAATTTATGAAAAAAATCTTTTTATATGACATTCATGATTATAGCCTGATCTGGAGAATTATTCAAATATAAAATTAAATACTCAAAAACTAGCTGTGCTGTGGATGACTGAGCTTTTCCCAGCTGTGCATCACACTTCTGTAATTCTATTAAAAGTATGTAAGTGAGGCTTTCCAAGTATGTCTGAGTCTCTTCTAAAAGGAACGTTACATTTCGAGATGGCTTTGTGATCACTTGCTTTTTGGGGTTGGGTTTGGGGGATTTTTTTTTCCCCTGATTATCATCCCAGTTGTTGGGTATGTTTTATCTGACCATACTAAAAAAAAAAATAAAATAAAAGAGGAATGCATACCCACAGAAAGCGCTCTATAAATTATATTGTATTTTATTATCACTGGGCTTAGGGAAAAATTGGCTCTTAAGAAAGGTTAAAAACCTTTAAAGTGAATTCTTCTGTTTGGTTAAAATTACTTTTGATTTAATACGATCCATCTGCAATGTGTACCTGGCCTACCCCCTCCTCCCGCCGTGCCTCCCCCCTCCCAGGGCAGGCAGTGCTCCAGGGAACAGGGTGATGCCCACGGGACCAGACCCTGGGGCGCCTTATTTCTGCCCAAAAAGTAGCAGTTTGTGTCCCCTGCCGCCCGCTGCCGTCCCTCCACCGGCCGGCACCACATGGCCGCCGCTCTCTACCCGGATTTTTAAGTAATTAACACGTTGGAGGACGAGCAGTCCCACGCGCTCCCGGGTGTTGTTTGACACCTCGGTGTCACCCCGGGGCGGGAGGCGAGGGGTGACGGGCTCTCCTCCCCGGGGCCGAGACAGCCGGCTCCACTCGGGCGGACGGGCTCCGTCACAGCTCGGCTTCTCCCAAGAGGAGTCCAGTCCTCGTCTCCGAGCTTAAACCTGACGCTTGGCAGGGCTCCTCCGCGGCTCTGCGATTACCTACAGGTCACACACAGCCTACTCCTGAAATCAGGTGCTCCCTCCCGAGCCACGAGCCGGGGTTATGGCTAAAGAGGGCAAACCGACCCTCAGTCCCACCCGCAACCGGCTGGAGAAGCAGAGCCCCGGCGAGGGGCCGCGTCAGTACGAGATGGGGCTGTTTGGCCCGGAGAGAGGCAAAATAAGGGAGAAGAGATTGTTCCTGCTGCCTAAGACAGACGGACTTTAATAACACTTAACAGAATGATGCACATTAACGATCTCAGAAAGCACTTCTTATGCCTCATCTATCATGCGGAGGAGAAAATGAAGCCTTCGACAGCATTAGGAATTATTCTAGATCTTGTCAGTAATTCGCAGCTTCTCGGTAGTATCGTAACACAAATTTGTGTGTATGAGACACTGACCATTAATCTAAGGGCTTTTTTTTCCCCCCGCCGCAGCGTGCTGAGAATGTATCAATTGTTTCATGGGGAAATTTCACAGATGAAACCTTACTAAATAAAACAGAGGAGAGGAAAGAGATATAGACAGAAACATAAACAACTGGAACCCGGAGACAAATTATTATCTTTAAAACAAAAAACACAATAAAATCTCCATACGTGTGTTTTCTGAATGGGCAGCAAGAAACCTCCCTCACTGTGAAGAGCCAGGATCTGCCGTGATTATAAAGTTATGTTCATACATACAAACATGTTTATATTTAATTTACTTAGATTTAATTTTCTCCCTCTATTTTTTTTTTTTTTTGCCCCCCCCCAGAGTATAAGGAAAAAAAAAATAATCCTGATTTCTCTTCCCAGGAGAACCCTCTATTTTCACAAATAGTAGCAAAACAAATTTCAGTAAGAAATGCCACGAGACTAAATAAACAATAGCTTTTGGCAACCTCTTCCTTAAGTCGCAAGCTGCCGTTAATCGCATGATAGCTATTTCCACTGGAATCTCTACTACAAAGGAAAAAGGTCCATAAATATTTGTACAGCAAACTCCTTGGAAAATAAATAAAAAATTTTGAAAAAAAAAAAAAAGAAAAAGCCTCTCTGAGCACACTCCAAATTCATTTCTATACATGCAATGTAAAGATGAAAGCTAATGAGTTCTATGGAGTTTATGATAAATTAAGAGTGTTCTGCTCCCAAGCCCATCCGCCGGCAGATGTGTGTTTACACAGATATGATCGACTGCTCCACAACAAAACCCTTGTCAGACAGAATGAGGCGAATTCGCCTCTGGATGTGGAGGAGCTGAATTGTCTCAGGGGCAACAACAGCAAAAAAAAAAACCACCAAAAAAAAGGGGGGAGAATTTGATCAAATACTAATCAGGCAGCAATAATCAGCCTTGCAGTACCCTACAATGTATGTTATTTTATCTCCATTGAAAAAATGACATACGGAGCCGAAAAGTCCTCAAAGAAACTTGGCTTTAGGTAATATATTGTGATTGCAGCAGATACACAGGATTAAAATCAGGCTTGATCTTCAAACGGAATAAGAATGTACAGTTCTGTTTACTGCACACGAATTTGTACATAAAAGATACCACAAACATTTTTTGGTTATTTAGGAACCTGCATTTCTGTATTTTGAATTGCTACAGACCAGGTACTGGGAAAGGGATTTGACACTCACAGGTAATGGGCACAAATTACACATTAAACTCATTAGAAATTATAAACACTCACATAGTCTGTGAAACCCCCTGACAAAACCTGAAAATCAGAAATCCAATAGCCCAGCATCAATAGGGTCTTTAACGGCCGGACAGATGCTGAAGCAGCACGGTGCTCGTGTCAAGAGTGAGACGAAGCCGTTGGATCCGAGCTTTGCATTAAACAACAAGGCGCCGGTGTCAGACCAGCTCGCCCGCACGAACTGCTCCAGTCCACCTTCGGCCATTAATTTACCTTCTCCTACCACGGTCTGGGGTTGTGCTTTGCTCATTTTGCACGTCTTAAAAAAACCCCAAACACCACAAGAAAACACGCAGACGAGCCCGGCTGCTCTCGGACACGCAGCCCGGCCCCGCAGAGCAGAACCGCTGCCCGATGGGCATCGACGGAGAGCTGGGGCTGCCGTCTCGGCACAGCGCCGTACGTGACGCCTTCAAATAAAATGCTGTCAGCAGGCTTTGATTTTGGGCTTGTTTCATTAAATCACAGAGGGAAACCCTGCGAGAAGGGTCGCCTCACCAAGAGCCAGCAAATAAATCCCTAGGATCGGGCGCGGGGCTGGCGAAGGAGAATTGTTTGCGTTCCCAACCTTGGGTCTGACCTGGGACGCTAACAAAAGGATCTGGCATGAATATGTATTTTTATGGGGAGCGCTGCTGGTAAACACACCGAGAGGAAGGAAGAGAGGGGATTATTTTAAGAGTTTCTCTGCTAACTCTCAGCCTGTCTCGCGCGCCGGCGGGGAAAGCCGATCGGAGAGCAGGAACGTACTCGTCCCGGTCAGGATTCTTTGCCGAGCAGCGAGAAGGCAGCCGGGTCTCAGCAGCAGCAGCAAACAAATAAACAGCAGAAATGCGGGAAAGCTCCAGCTCTCCCGGCCGCCTGCCTGCTCTCCAGCGCCGAGATAAAGACCCAATCTGCTCATCAAACACCTCCGGGCTCGGCCATCTAATAGGAACAAATTGGCAATGACTGCCCAAGCAAGTAACACAGGCCCACTGATTTGTAGATTGATACTGATGCCTAATGATCCCCTTGGGCAGATCAATAGCAACAATCCTCATCCCTGCCTTTCTTCTTTATTGGCACGGAGCGGGGCGCGGGAAAGCCGCGCGCGCAGGCGCCGTGCTGCAGGTGCACGGGGAGCGCCCGGCGCAGGTGCTCGCACGTGACGCCTGGAGCCCGACGCGCCCCGAGCGCTTCCGAAACGGTGGCCAAGGCACCGCTGTTTTGGCCTAAGAGGGCGTGTGACACCACGAGCGCTTTCCCCTCGCACGAGCGTTAATGGTGGCTCTGGTCATGGGGTCCTTTGGCACGGGACCGTGCCGTGAGCTGCTCCCCGTGCGCCTCGGCCTGCGGCGCTGAAGGCCGGCACACACCTCAGGACTGTCCCTCAGCGTCCCGACGGAGGTCAGGGCAAGCGCAGGACACAAATAACGAGACAGAAATCAGTGTTTTACAGGCTGGGGTTTCTGAGATCCAGAGGCCAGTGCGGTGCTTCGGGCAGCGCCTCGGAAAGCGGGGTGCATGGCACAGGGGGGTGCCCCAGGCGTGGCTGCCGTAGGGTCACACCATACCCCCCCTCTTGATGCTCGCTCCTTCTCCCTCCCACCCTCTCCCCGGAGCCTCTCAGCTCACCACACTATGATCAACCAGGCCTGTTCAGCGCCGGGTTTTATTCCACTAACTGTGAGGCGCTTTCACCCGCCTCCCCCAACCCCGCAAGAATTAGGGATTTGCTATTTATTTACTAATCTGGGGAGTGGGGTTATCCCATTAGGAAATCCTCCTAAACTCCTGGGTAATACCTACGGAAAACTAAGCGAGTTGCTCTGCTTTGCTTCCCCTCCTGGCACATTACAGCCACCGATGTCCTCCAGAACCTGCGAGCGGCCACTTCCCCATCGGTGCCGCCGGACTCCGCACAACCACGCTCTCGCCCCGCAGTAGCTGCATGGAGCCGTAAGGCCGGGGGCACCCTGGGTTGGGCTGGGCACCAAAAGCACCACGGGGTTTGTGGTGACCACATGCGAAACGCGGCCCTTGACGCCAAAGTCGTACGTGGTGTCGCGGGTGACGCCTCAGCCCCGGACACGCGAAGCTGCAGCGTACGGACATGGCGGTTCATCCTGCGCGGTCCCTGACCGGCTCTGTCGGGCCGTCCCCGCGGTACCGGTATCATTCCCTACGGCTGCACCGAGCCGTG
>VXBZ01003668.1:103380-115200 GCA_013399135.1 Heliornis fulica | reverse complement strand
ACAACTCCATGTTAAGCTCGCAGTCAGGGCATGGTGAAGTCTGGGGCTACGGGGGGAGGGAGGAGAGGAGGGGAGGGTCACAGCTTCATGCCTTACAAAAGGGAACCAAAAGCCGGTCTGTGGGTTTTAATACCCCACGCAAAACGCTGGCACACGGAGACACGCGATGGGCGCGGGTACCGCTAATCCCCTTCTCCCCCAAACCCCGTCGGGGTTCAGCCGTGACGCGCACGAACGGAACAGCGCTCTGGCTTCGCACCCGACCTCCTGCCCCGCCGTCCCCCGGCACGCTGGGGTGCCCACGGCCCCGCCGTCCCCCAGCACGCTGGGGTGCCCACGGCCGGACCGGGTGGGTGCTCCGCACCGCTCCGCCCGCGACCACCCTGCCGACGGTGGAGCGCCCAGGGCCAGCGTTCGCCGCACGTTGCTGTTGTGTCACCACGCGGCGTTCGAGGGGGATTTTCACACAAATTAATTTCCCTATTCCGTGGCCATAACGACATGTAGGGAAAAAGGTGGCGGAGGTGTTTGGGGGTGGCGGCGGGGAAGGACAGGAACCGCGTATCCCCTCGCCAGTGTCACCAACGTGGTGTCCCCGTGTCTCGGGGTGGGTGTCCAGGAGCGCAGGCCTATTGTTCTGGAGAGACACGGCTTTTGTGAGCCGGAGCAGCGCGTGTGCGTGGGCTGCTCCGAGGGGGGAAGCCCCCTTGCACCCAGCACACCCGCGCTCTAACGCTTCGCCTCCACTTTTTCCCGACCCCGCATTAAATGTTTGCTGAAAATACGTGGCGCACACGTGGCGCTTCCCCCCAAACATGTCATTACCGGGAGTGATTAAGGGCTTCATTGCTTCCCGGCACAAGGTCTCGGATCAGATTGCTGACTGATTGCTGGATTCCACCGTACACCTCACAACGTGGTTTTACTGAGAGGCTGGGGGGTGCTGGGGATGGGGGGTGGGGATATGTACTTCATTAAACATTTTTTTTTTTGCATGCAGAATATTCAGGAAGGGCCAAATTTATTTTTGCAATTGGCAAAAGCAAATTTGCTCCTAAGCTGAACGGTCGCAAGTCGTGTTTCATCCCAGGGTACGTTTTTATGGAGAAGTTATAAAGCCCTGAAATATGGGATGTCTGTCAGAAGGGCTGGGCTGCTCCATCACAGCGCAGCCTAGGACGGCCGGCGCTGCTGCCGGGGCGACGCGAGCGAGCGCGCAGGCGGTGGCTGCGGGCGGGTTGCTCCAGTGAATCCGCGTGCGTTCGGTAGCGGAGGGGCTGCGGCGGTGGTGAGGCAGACAATGGGAGCTGGAGGCGAGGAAGGAGGTAGAGGGGGGTCTGCCCGCACGCCCCCCCCAGCCAGGTTGCACGGGGAGCAGGGGGGGGAAGCAGGTCAGTCCTCATCAACTGGTTAAGCAAACGCCAAAACAAAGAGTGGTCCTTTATTTTGACGAGCCCGTGGTAGGCACGAGATGCAATTTCCCTGCCTTTGTTTCTCCTCTTCTCTCTCAAAGACAGTGGGAAGAGCCGTCCTTTGTACTCACGCCTGCTTCTCAGGGGGAGGAAGGTGATTTTTAAGAATCTGACCACTGAGCACGAGTTCCTCGTCCTCCCCCCAAACCAGATTTTTAACAAAAAAAAAAAAAAAAAGGAGAAAGGAAAAAAAAATAAAGCCTTGACAAGACTCAAAGAGTCCCTGAAATAAAGAAGAAAGAAAAAACATCCAAAACATTAGACACAGAAACATTATATTTCAATATTATCATATGAATTAAATGTAATCCTTGAAGCGACTAGTCCCAGGGGTCACATATTAGGCCATTTTTTTCTTTTTTTTTTTTATTTAATAGAGGTCATCCAGGCTGAAAAGCAGAACCCAAATGAAAAGCATCTTCAATGTGGTTATAACATGAGCTGCACGAGGTCAGGCAGTGTCTTGTATGGCCTCATAAAAAATACATAACCAGACAGCCTAATAGTATTTCTTTGCATTCATTTTGGGATGGGAACTGGCGGGTGGGGGAGGGGGCTGGTGGAACAGGGACACAGAGAAACCCCACGCACACATTTCCATAAGGCACAGCTTTTCATATGTTTCCACTGGGGGGGTGGAAAGGGAACCTTCCTTTTCAAGGATACTTCACTTGGTTTGCTTTAAAGACCCGATCCCGAATGCGCCCCTGAAGCGACGCTGCCCCACGCGCCCACGGGCCGGACGCTCACGCTAAGGTCACGCGTGTTCCCGGAGACGTTTCGAATGCTGTTTGTTTGTCCACACACAAGTGCAACCTGACTCATTTGAATTATTTCTCTTCCAAAAAGAAATAAAGATTGGAAATAAAAAAAAATACCCAACCAACCCAAGGCACCCCCAGTCCCGGGGTTTCTGCTTTAATTTGCTCGCGCAGGGGAGGGGTTTGCCCGTCACGCCGGATTTATGCGGGTTGCAGAGAGGACGAGGGAATGGCGAGGCATAAAATGGGGATGGGGAAAAGGAGGGGGGAGTAAATAAAAATAAACAGTGCTAAAAATGCCAGGCGATAGGAGAATCTCTAAATATCGCCTCCCTTCCCCCTCTCCCCAAATATAGCCTGGAGACGGGTGACCCTGCTGGGGAGCGGAGCCGCAGAGGTGACCCGATGCTAACCAGCCTGTTAGAACTAATAAGGTGTGCTCCTAAGCCAGGGGCTGACACTGGGGCACGGTGGAAATAACTCTCCTTGTTATTGCCCATCCTCAGCTTGAAATTTACTGCTCCTTTGCATTATTAAAGAGACAGCTTGCGTGCGCGATGGGGGAGAGGCGCTGGGCAGGAGGAATAACTGCGCACGCTTTTTAATGTTCTGTTTGTGCTCTCGGTACTCTTTACACTGAGATTCGGAGCATTAGAGCGTGCTGGGTTAATAGGTTGTTATTTATTATTTGAACTGTTTTCAAAAATAAAATCTGGTTTAGAAAAATATAAATTATTCTCCACACCCCCCAACGGTAAATGGTCAGGAAATAGGAAGTGTGTGAAGCCTCCCCGAGAAGGTCAGGCCACGGCCAGTGGCTGGTCTTGTGGGACAGAATCTGCCCCACACACTTTGCGGGAGCGCTGCTGCTCATTCACATTGGAGGTTCAGCAGAGCTTTTAGAAATAATTTTTTTAAAAATAAAAGCAAAGCCCACCATGGTGGCTAACAGGGATTTCAAGACTGGAAACAGAAAAGGACCCGCTGCGGCGTGTGTCTGTCAGCACAGGGCAGTGCCAGGAGTGTGGAGACACGGAGCTGCTTTGTGTGGAGAAAGGCAGAACTCACAGATGGAAAAATCACGTTTGGCCCCATCTCTGTGCCCACAAACTCACCTTCCCACCCCTCCAACAGCCCACCCTCCTCCCAGCCAGCCGACTGCCACAACGGCGTGAGAGTCACTGGGGCAGCATCCCCGGCGGTGCCATCCCCACCGAGGGCCGGGCTGCCCGGGCAGCCCAGCAGCCCCAGGATGAACAGTCCCACGTGGCAGATCCAATTTTACAGGGGATGGGCTCCGCCACCCTTCCAGATGCTTCTGCCACCTCGGAACCGGTGTTCATGGCAGACACCTCGGACGTGGTCCCGGCCAGGACCTGTGACAACCGGCACTCGTGCACTGCCCGTTTGCTGCGCGTTGGAGACCGTTCCCGGTAAATGCAGAGCGGAGCCCGGCTGGCAGAGCCGAGGGCGGCTCCAGAGCGCACCGCGCCAAGGGGGGTGTGGCTCGTGATCAGGGCTGCCATGACATCAGCTACCGGGGGATTCCAGAGCTTTCTGCAGGCGGCAGGGGAGTCACGGCAACACTTGAGCTGTCCCAGGCAACAGAGACACCGTGTCCCTCGGAAAGGTGAACGGGATCTGCTGCTGGGGGACCTGGGGTGACAGCAGGAATCAGTGTGATGAAGCGCACGGCGCTGCCATCGTGTATCGCGTCAGTCCTGCACATCCGGGGACCCGAGAGCAGCTCTGTGAGCAGGTGTCATCCCAAATGGGAACCGGAGCGGCCCAGAACAAAACACTTACTGGGACCAAAGGGGCTCTGGATGTGCATCCGAGGCGAGGGGGGACACAGTGTGTCACCTGGCTCGTGCCCTGGTTGGGTTTCTCAGGACAGGTGCCACGCAGCAGCCCGCACACCCCATGGCCCTGCCAGCAGCAGCAGGTCCCTGGCTGAGGTGTTTGCCCATCGGCCCCAGGATGCTGCTGGCTCTGCAGGAACCACGGCAGCGCTCCCCACGCCGCCTCCTCTGACGACTGGGGGGCATGGGGCAGATTGGGACACCACAGCCAGAGATCAGCTGGATTTGCTGGTGTGTGCCAGAGCTCTGGAAGGGACATGTGGAGCGTTGCTTCTCGCTGGAGCATCGGGGACCATCGAGGCACTGAAAGTGCTTCACGCCTGCGCAGGATGGTCACTCCAGAGCCCCAGATTGCCTGAACACCCACAACCTGGGTTCTAACCTCTCCACCCCAGTCACAAAGCCAGCGAGAGCCGAGTGTCAGTGCACAAGGTGGGTCTCAGTGCAAGACACCGACATCCCCTCATGGTGACCGATGACAAACAGGCAGCAGCGCGTTGGAGCAAAGGGAACACGGCCCGTTAGGACAAGGGCTGAAATCTGGATTTGTGAGAGCACCAAAGCCAAGCAAGGAATTAAACCCGATACCAGACAAAGAGGCAAACCAGGGGCCTCGCTGACCCCTCCCAGCTATTCCCTGTCTGCCAGCCCAAATTGTCCAGAGCAGACAGATGATTCCTGTCGGCGGCCGCGCCCGCAGCTCCGCGTGCCCACGGTGCTGTTCCCCTACACCCTGTCATGTGGCCGGACTCGCCCGCGGTGCCTTTGACCAGTGTTGCATATGCATATTTTTAATTGCAGCCCTCCTGTAAGTGATAACACCACGGTGCTTTGTACTGGGGTGGAAGAGCCGGACGGTTTAGGGTAAAATCGAGGTGTGGAGACTCGGAGGATGTGTTAAGCGGCTCTTGCGCTCAGCCTTCAGGTGGTACGGCTTAAGTGACACGAGTATTAGAACCGTGACGACACTCTACTGGATTTAAAAATACAATTTTCAGAACTGATTGCCAAACTCTGATCTCAATAGCATGCTGATTTTTTTTTTCAGCTCTACCAGCTGATCCCATAAAAAGTATTATTTCTCCGTAGAAGCCCAGGGAAAGTGAGGCATCCAGAGCAGAGCGGTGTGATTTGAGGCTCTCTAATCCCCCACAGCTTGCACACCCAACCTCCTCTTGAACAGACATCAAAAACACAACTACAAAACAACCACCAAAATTATTTCTTATGTAGCTGGGTTGTGCTCAGCTGCTCCGCAGCTCCCACGTAAAGCGCGGCGGTGTCTGCCCGGCCTCGCGTTTCGTTCTGTGCCTCTTCAAAGGGTTCCCTTGCCGGTCAGGCTTTTCTGGGTATCACATTTGATGAATCTGAACTCTGCTCCTTCTGCCTCCCCGATACCAAGCACACCTCAGAGGTGTTGCTGTGGGGACGTGTTGTTGGTGGCCTTCACCCTCAATGGGCAGCCAGCGACGGACGAGCTGCAGCTTGGCAGCCCCGCAGCGAAGGCCATGGAGGGGCAGGGAGCTGCCAGGCTGAGCTGGGTGCCTGCAGGAGGTGAGCAGCCCAAAGAGAAGGTGACACCAGGTAAGGATGGAGGAAGGCAAATGTTAACACTCTGCCTCCACGCCCATGGACAACTCCTGCTCTTCTCTGTGGAGACCAAGAGACCAACACGGGGCTTTAATGAACAAAAGACTGAAGATGCAGCAAGGCTGAGGAAGGTGGATGCTGGAGATGAGTTCCTCTCGCCCGGGAAACAAGGGCAGGAGGGGAGGACAAGGGAAGCATAGTGGTGGTTGTGGTAACACAGTCACAGCAGGACCAGTTTCCATAGGTGAGAGCTGTGGTGTGTGCATACCACAGGAGCCAGCGCAACAGTGACTGACTGAGCCTCGACGGTGTCTCTGCTGCAACTCCCTCGTACCACCCTCCCCCTCTAAGCGTAATGGAAACGACAAACAGACAAAACTTCTTAAAAAAAATAAAGTAAACCCCACATCTTACGTGTCTGTAACAAATACAATGGTGCATTTTGAGGCATTCCTTTGGGAATCAGAAGATGAGATGGTTTTGTACCAAATCTGCTAAATTTTCTAAGCAGTATCCTTCTCAGTTATTAATAAACCAGCTCACAAAGCTTTGAGCAGCCACATCCTCACACCCAAGGGTCTGAAGCCACTGCACGTGTCCTATTCAGAGGTAGGAAGGGGTTTGGCATTTTCGTTCTTCGTCTTTAACGCAGAACCGCAACCAAAGCCCAGCACCCCCGTGGTGACGATGCTGGGCTTGGTCCAGCACTCTGCTTCTGCAGAGTGAGGATGGTTATTCACCTCTCCCATGGCTCATCTGGTTTAGTTATTTAAACTAAAACCCCACAAGATAGGGAGTGAAATTTTAGCTCCTCGCAACCCGGTGAGTTTTGGCACACGCTTCAATAAACAAAATCCGTAGGTTAAACAAGTTCAGGTGTCTACACAGTGCAGCACTGATCTTGCCTGTGGTCTCTAAACACTTTCAGAGTGCTGATAATAAGAATGTGGTGGCATATCCAAGACTACACTGGAGCCACAGAAATGCACAGTCTTCATTTTCAATCAGCTCAACGCCGCCAAACCACCTACGCAGAGAAACACACACCAGCAGCGGTCCAGGTCCGGTAATCGTGGAAACGCCATCTGCTCTTCATCCTCACAGAAAGCCAAGAGGGGGGAAGCAGAGAACACAATTTTCAATTTTCTGTGGGGTGGCAGTCCCACAGCAGCTTGAATCAGAAGCAAGACCTGCAGCCAAGAGGAGACCAAATGTGGCTGCACTAGCGGAAAACTGCAGCATGTGGCTCATGAAGGTGAAAACTAGAGACTACATGGACAACCAGGGGTGCTGTGTAGAACAGAGGAGATCCTGGAGAAGACCCCAGGTTCCCACCAAAGGATGCACAAGGAAGCCTACAGATGGTTGGATAAATAGCAAGATTGCCCCAGGTTACAACCGATTTGGAGGAGGAGGTTTCATCGATCCAAGTGATGAGAACTTTGGGCTTGAACTTTTCGGGGGGATATTTCAGAGCCTGAAAGACTTTGTGGTTAGGAAAAAGTTACCAATGTTCATGTATCTGCTGAGGACCATCCTGTAACTCTGAGCTGCCATAAGCAAGAAAACCTGGTTTCTGATCATTTAAAACATATTACTAATAATAACCTCAAGCCCCACAGATGGACAGTTGTACACAGAGTGACAGCATCTGTTTGTGGTTTAAAATTAGATAGTCAATACTAGATAGTCAGTTTAGCAGTTTGGGGATGGAAGTTGTATGCTCACCTTTCAAAACCACTTCAAGATCTAAAATATTCTGCATCATCAAGGAGCTGGTGTAGTTCTTCCATTTGCAGAGCGTGTTCAGGTGTAGCTCTGCACTGTAAACAGCACAGAGTAACTCTGATTTCCAGGTTCCCCACCGAGCTGGGGCTACCTTCATAAAAACGAAGGCAAGGATTTAAAGCACACATAGTTGTAACTCCCCAAATGACCTTAATTTGGAATAAGGACGTCTTTATTTTATTTAGCTCAGCGAGCCACCTTGCGTGACCGCACAGAACCGCCTCATTCATAAATTTTACTGTTTAGTGTAATTCTGTAGGCTACAGCGAAAGAGCCAGCGGTTTGGTTTACAGTGTTTTGAAGACGTTAAACTAACCCCAAACAGCCAGTTATTCCAGATGGAGCGATCCATCAGAGAGCTGTGCTGGGACAGGAGGTGCAACTTCCCTGGGTAAACAAGCCCTGGACAGCTCAAGTCCTCCCGAAGCTCAATGGCACTTGTGTTCCCAACTCACGCCGATGCTTTTCAAAACACACTCATCTGCTTCACTCTTGCAAGTCCTGACACTGTTGAAAGATACAGAGAAATAAAAAGACTGGAAAAATACCTGGATGGCGACTTTGGCGTCCTGAACGGGTTTTAATGCCCCTCCCTCAACCCAGCCGGTCCCCTCCTGCGCTTTCTCTGCCGTTGAGCCGTGCTCTGCCACCCAGACACACCAGGCAAAGCAGCACTGAACCACTCTACTGGAGGTGGCCTAGAAACCCTGGGAGAACAAACATCTGCTCAGAAGAACGTCTACGTGGGGTGAGATCCCAACCCAAGTTGTCCAAAAGCCCCGTCCTTTCCAGCTGAAACACAACGGGAAGGGTAGCGCCCCCGGCCTCACACCGCTCCCGTGTTCGCAGTCGTGGCGGTCAGCGACCCACAAGAACCGCACTGTTGGGTCTGGAGAACGAAACCTCACGATTCAACCTCCCTTCACCTGTCCGCAGCTTCCTGCCCCACCTCCCTTCAGCCAACCAGTGATTTGATATGTATCACACAGAGAATAAACAGAAAGACCCTCGGAGGGGGATCAAGAAGGGCACTTTAAGAACAGATAGTCAGTTGAGCATTATCTGCAAGTCTTGTGTTTACATCCTTAAACGAGAAAGCAGAGAGCCCGTTGCCTTTAACCAGCACCCTACTCCTGTAGGTGCTGGTTGACAAGCCTCATGCACGGCTGCACCGATGTTCTTACAAACGAGATGATGATTCCTGGAACTGTAAATACAGAATGGTGTTGGCACCATGTCTTTAAGGGAAAACACTAAATACACACCCAGCACGTACACTCGGCCACACAGTTTATATTTAAGCTGGAAAGTCCCGGCGTGTGGCGAAGTCAGCCTCTACACAAAGACATGGAAGAGTACACAAAGAAAAACGTTCTCAAAAATACCACAGAGAGAGATACACTAAAAAACTCCAGTGTGACAAAAAAGCTCCCTGAGCAACCGTGTTAAGTAGGAATCTGACAGACCATGTGCAACTCATCTGTCCTTCCTAGGTGAGGGGAGGCAAGAGCGGAACCACATCCACATCCACCAGAGTGCAGCCAGATGCTTTTACCTTCCGAGAGGACCGAGGTACCAGAAGGGAGATGCCCTTACAGAAAAGACCCTCAGCTTCACAGTGACTGTGTAAACAATGACCACACACACACACACANGTGGCGAAGTCAGCCTCTACACAAAGACATGGAAGAGTACACAAAGAAAAACGTTCTCAAAACTACCACAGAGATACGCTAAAAAACTCCAATGTGACAAAAAAAGCTCCCTGAGCAACCATGTTAAGTAGGAATCTGACAGACGAGNCATGGAAGTGTACACAAAGAAAAACGTTCTCAAAAATACCACAGAGAGAGATACACTAAAAAACTCCAGTGTGACAAAAAAGCTCCCTGAGCAACCGTGTTAAGTAGGAATCTGACAGACCATGTGCAACTCATCTGTCCTTCCTAGGTGAGGGGAGGCAAGAGCGGAACCACATCCACATCCACCAGAGCTCAGCCGCAGCCGGACGCTTTTACCTTCCAAGAGGACCAAGGGACCAGAAGGGAGATGCCCTTACAGAAAAGACCCTCAGCTTCACAGTGACTGTGTAAACAATGACCACACACACACACACACACACACTGCTCATCAAACTCCATCCCAAGTAAGATTGTGCTGGCTTTTTCAGTATCTCTGAATTTTTTACAGTGCCCGGGGAGACGGGGAGCATGCTGGGTAAGGAGTCCCTATCGATGGCCAATGTTTTGTGTCAATTAGTTGAAACCCAATTAGCACAGCTCGGCTGCACTTTGATGAACTCCTGCTCCCATAACCCTGAGAACTCCCCACAGCTCAGCCGGGGTTCCCAGCAAAGCGTCCCCCTTCCTTGTCAGCCGCAGTGTCGGAAATAGGGCATCCACGACTTCCATTCATTAGAGGTGGGTGTGGGGGAAGAACAACTCCACTGCCCCCACTGGTCAGAGCCATAAGTGTAGGAGATGTTTTCTGTTCAGAAGACTTGAAAGCCTCTGTTGGTTTTCAGAGCCACGACGGATTTTTCCAGGGGAGCTGAACTCATCTCTCACCCAGTCACTGATAAACCCTGCTCAGGTTTCCCACCCCACCATCACCACTGCCTGCAGCTCCCCGCAGCGGCCCAGGGAAGGGGTTATCCCAAACACTGCCATTGCTCTCAGGTCGAGTGCCTTTGGCCAAAACCAGCAGGACACACCGACGAGGTTCTGGAGGTAAAAACTCTAATCTGCATCGAAATCCTTCTCTTGAGTTTTCCTGCCTGTGCCTCCGTCACTGCGTTCAGATTTGAAAGTCTGGGTCTATCCTTGAGATCATGAATCTGGGTTGGTTTCTCAGACACACTATTTACACTTTAAAAGCTGTTTCTCCAGACTCAAAACACTCCTCCTCTCTGCCCAGAGTCTCCACGACACTTCTCATACAGAGGATTTCCAGGGCTGGGGAACATGAAACAAAGCCCATGATTCCGCCGAAGGCCGTTCCCATCGGCCAGAAAAACTCACTAATTAACAGTTTCCTTTGCTGGCTTTAGATCCTCCTGTTCCTCTCCAAGTTTGGGATTGGCCACTCAGAAAGGAGAACGAGTTTTTACTGAAGGCACCGAAAGTAAAGGATATACGGTTTTAGCACCAAATAATTCCCATCTGGAATCTGAAGCCAGGGCTTGGGAACGGTCACCTTGTATTTAACCTGCTTGTGCAGATCACAGCTCCGAAGGACGCGTACGTGGTACTCCCTCAAGCTACAGAAACACTGAGAGCTGATCAGAAGAAAGGATTTAGGAGGAAATCAGCCAAACCCGCAGAAGAAACATATTAAATGGCCAAAGAGACAATTGGACAATGAAGAAAGGTGACAACTTCATCTAAACGGCGTCTGGTTTATTCGCAGCGTGAAGTCGGCGATTAAAATAGAAAACTGAGATGACAAACGGAAACAGGGGAAATAGGTAACAAGTAAAACAAAGTGAAGCTGTGGGCAGGGGGTGAGGAAGGGCAAGGAGAGCACAAAAACGGTTACGGAGCTGGGGCTCTACAGGTTTTACAGGGTGAGAGAACACTGAAATCTCAGCAGTCCTGTAAGACCACGGCGAGGTGCAGACGGCGACGCTGGAAATATGAANCTCCCTTCAGCCAACCAGTGATTTGATATGTATCACACAGAGAATAAACAGAAAGACCCTCGGAGGGGGATCAAGAAGGGCACTTTAAGAACAGATAGTCAGTTGAGCATTATCTGCAAGTCTTGTGTTTACATCCTTAAACGAGAAAGCAGAGAGCCCGTTGCCTTTAACCAGCACCCTACTCCTGTAGGTGCTGGTTGACAAGCCTCATGCACGGCGACACCGATGTTCTTACAAACGAGATGATGATTCCTGGAACTGTAAATACAGAATGGTGTTGGCACCATGTCTTTAAGGGAAAACACTAAATACACACCCAGCACGTACACTCGGCCACACAGTTTATATTTAAGCTGGAAAGTCCCGGCGTGTGGCGAAGTCAGCCTCTACACAAAGACATGGAAGAGTACACAAAGAAAAACGTTCTCAAAACTACCACAGAGATACGCTAAAAAACTCCAATGTGACAAAAAAAGCTCCCTGAGCAACCATGTTAAGTAGGAATCTGACAGACCATGTGCAACTCATCTGTCCTTCCTAGGTGAGGGGAGGCAAGAGCGGAACCACATCCACATCCACCAGAGTGCAGCCAGATGCTTTTACCTTCCGAGAGGACCGAGGTACCAGAAGGGAGATGCCCTTACAGAAAAGACCCTCAGCTTCACAGTGACTGTGTAAACAATGACCACACACACACACACACACAC
>VXBZ01003668.1:88962-100747 GCA_013399135.1 Heliornis fulica | reverse complement strand
GCCATCCATCCTGCATCCACGGTGTCGCTGGCTCCTCCGCCACCGTGGGGGCTCGAGGTGGGGTGGGACAGTGCCCTCGCCCCCTGAGCACTTGCTCTCTCACCTGCTGTACCCTCAATGCCCCGACTGAGAGCACACAGGTCATAATCCGTCATCCTTATCGCTACGTAAGAGAGAGCGAGGAGCTGAGCGCTCCCAGACGCCTTGCGGGTTGGGTAAGGACACAGCCTGGAGGGTGTGCTGAAATATCCCTTCTCAGATGAGGACAAAAGGGTGCAGGGCTTTACAACCAGACCTGTGTGTCCCAGTGGAAGCACAACAGCAACAATTTCTGATTGTCTACTGTCCAGTTCCCCCAGTATTCCCCCCCGCGGCGCAGCGCTCCGCTCCCTCTCCCCCCACAGCCATCCTCCATTTGCCGATACCTTCGCGTCACGCTGGCTCGAGCCTCATGCGAAATGGTGGCGCGCGGAGGGAAGAGGGGAAGAAAGGGAGGAAGAAAGGCGCTATGATTGGGAGGGCAGGGGGAAGAGGAAGATTGAGAGAGACAGAGAGAATGTCAAAGCTCAAGTCTGGCATTTGCCTATTTAAATTCAATCCTGCAGCCCTCGCAGGGCTGGAAATGGATGGCCTGCGTTATGAATTTCTGATCAGACGGCTGATAGGTTATGAGCGGGGACGTAATCCCATTGAGAAAGCCTTTTTTCCCAAGCAAGGGCAAGCAATAACTGCCCTTCAGAGATGGCTCTTTGCTTTGCCCTTTTTATAATTTTTTTTTCCCTTTTCTTTAAAAAAAAAAAAAAGTCCAAATAAGCATTTTTATGATGATAAATGTGTAATAATGATTCATTCCGCCTGCATCTGAAATGGGATATGCCTTCGCCAAGCAGACATGCGCTCAAAATAAACTGCCATATTTTTTTCTTTTTTAAACCTAATTAGAATTCTCTCCTTCTCTCAGCTCGTTTTGTACCAACACCAGTGATCTAAAAAGAAAGTGAAAGGAATGAACACATGCACCGAGACCAGTATTTTTAATACCCTGCAGGGTTTTTAACATTTTATAGTTTGCCTTTTTTAACACAACGTGTTTACATAAAAGGAGACAAAAAAAAATTTTCCTTCAAATGCAAAGAACCGCCGGCACACGGTCGGGGCGGGCCAGGAATTGTGTTTAAAAGCTGATACCTTCCTGCTTCTCCCCGTGTGACATCACTCGGCGTCGCTCTGGGGTACAGGGGATTGACCAGGAGAGCCGAGCACACAAAGATTTTCCGAATTCACCATCGAGGGAAGGGAAGATGCACAAAGCAGCATGTTGGGAGCCTCAGAGAGCGCTCAGAACTTCTGTAGTCTCCAAAAGTAGCGGACAGGGCGGCAGCTGGTTGGAGCTCAGGATGAAACAACCCCATCCCCAGCACCGGTCAGCCGGCAGCCTGCAAGGGACCACACAGACCCAACCAGACGTCTTTCCACATCTCCTCACTCTGGAGTGTTTCTCTTTTAGTGTGTTAAACTGCACTGAATTCGCCTCTGTTAACCTGCCAACACAGTACGTACAAAGGGAAAACCTGAAGAAAAGACAGAAAGTGATTTCCTGGCCTCACTGGCATCACCACCACCAGCTTTTCCGAAATTCCACAAGTGCAACGTGAGGGTCCCACCGCAAGACCCCCACACCGGTGAGCCAAGAGGTTTCCCAGCTTCTCATGCACCAAATGGTTAATTCTGCTCAGCATCGTGGCGCTGAAGGAAACCTCACAGCTGATAATTATGAAATAACATGGCCACAGGGGAGTTCCCTCCCCTCACCATTGGTCAGGGACTGGCTTATGTCCTGGAGCGGTAGAATTTTGATTATTTAATTGAAATTATATATATTATCATGGATGTTCTCGTTAGCCATAAAATAAAATATCCAATATTTTCAATCTTGTTGCATCGACATCTCGTGGCAGCGGATTCCAAGGGCTGAAGGCACATCCTGTGAAAACACTGTCGGTGAAGTCTGCCGCCTTCCCATGCCGCTGCCTGGGCTCCCGCAGCGGGAAAAATCCAAACAAAAAAGAAGGAGGGAGAAAAAGTCACTGCCTGTTTGCTCTCCTGATCTGTTTGTGTCACAGGAAGAATAAAAAACTCGCTTTAACTGATGTAGAAAAGTATCAACAATTATCCACCATATCACGCAATTACTTCTTAATTAAAGTTCCTAAAAGCTCTATCTTCTGTTACCAGATCCTAAAGCCAAGTGTTGATGTTCTCCTGCAGCTTGCAGGACCGATCAGTTCCTAGTGACCAAGGAAAAATCCAGAAAGATTTTAAAGTTTTATTATTATCTGTGCTCTAACCAGATAGGGCACTTCCCAAGCTGGCCATGATGGCCGCTGCCACGGCTGAGTTACAGATTCATTTGGTACATCAAAACCAGAGGTGGGCTACAGAAGCAAACCTGCAATAATAAAGCATCTTCTTGCCAAAAGCTTTTAGTGGTTTCTTTAACTTATCATTAAATTTAAACTCGTTTTTCCTGGTTTTCACTCCTGCAGTTAATAACTTTTATACAGCAATCCTATAATTACATTAACAAAAAAGTAAATTTCCCCCATTTCTCACAGCATTACCAGTGTTACAGCATTAATGGTATATTAACCAGTAAAACTGCAAATTAAGTCGACTCATCTTCCACTGATAGGGCATGAATTTGTAATTTAGGCGGGTTTGAAGTTTTCAGTGGGTTTTTAACTATTATCCAGCTCCTGCTTCACCCAGTGTAACAGTAAAGCCCACGCAGGAGCCGCTCTCACAGCCTGATCACCACGCAGCGCTGGTTTTAGCTGTTTCCCACCACACAGCGAATCTGGGAAGTCAATTCTGATGGAAACCGAACCCAACCCTTTGGCTCTGGACACTGGACACGCCGGGGAGAGGCAGCCACACGCCGGGGGACAGTCGGTGACCAGGCCAGCACGTAGGTGTTGTGACAAGAGTCACGATAAGTGTTTTTCTCTAAGCACGTCCCTCCCCGCTCCGTGCCACCCTCACTGTTTCCCTCGCCCCCATCACATATTGCCCACAAACTCCCAAGCCACGCAGCAAGGCAGGGGGAGCACTCGAGGGAGCCCCTCACCCAACCCTCAGAGCATCAGAGCGAGGAGGAGAGGGGCAGCACAAGCTCAGGTAAACCGAACAGATTCCGGTAACGACCTCGTCACTCCGAACGGTGTCTCCGGAGCCGTCGGTGACAGCAGTGGGCAGAAGCCACCAAGCAACGGGAAGGAGTTTCCCGTTTCTGAAACACAAAGGCTGACCCAGAGAGCAGCACACAAGAAACTCTCAGTGATAAAGGACATCAGAGCCCTTTACAGCCTGAACCGGGGGGTTCCCAAATTTAATATGCATGAAGAGCGCACGTGAGTCGTCTCAAATCCACGCAGCGACCCTGCCTTTCTACTAAATCTCACCAGTACTCCACTATTAGACAGGGGATTAAAACTAATCTATCAATCCCAAAACCAAGCACAGGGTGGATTAAAATGCAAAACACATGAGAGTATGAAGATGCTTAATGCTAAATAACAAACATTTCAATCACAGAAATCATTTTTATCTTCTTGTTTATGCTAAGTAGATACTATTAGGCTTAATATCTGTATTAACACGAGTGGGGGAAGAAACAGTTTTGAGGAGACCTAAATACTTGAAAGCTACTGCCCTGCTGGCGAGCCGGAGCTCTCTTGCTGAACACGGGCACACCACGGCGTTTAAAGCAACTGTTGGCTCTCTGAGGGCAGCACAGTGGGGCTGGACACCCCCCCCAGCTTTAACACCAAGTGATGCTCCCACAGGAAGACCAGACTCAACCCCCTTATTTGCAGTGTGATGTTGGAGTATCGTGTTAGCCCCAACTCCGGTGTTGACACAAGCGTGAGACTCTGATGGTCGTGTGGCTGGTCAGCAAACTGGGAGGTGGGGGGTGTCACTGCTTTGTTTTTCTTTAAGAGTAGCCAAAAAAGAGCTCGTCCCACCTGAAAATGGACACAGAAAGGAAAGGTGAGGAAAGACACACGGAACTGTGTTTGCCGAGATGGAGCAGAGCGATGGTGATTTCTAATCGAAGGGATCCCGCTTGGGCAGGGGGTTGGACTAAGTGATCTCCCAAGGTCCCTTCCAACTCCTGATGTTCTGTGATTCTGTGATGGGACTCACAGTGGCTCCCAGTTCACCCAGTAATTCACTTTGTCAGCATCACTCCAAATTCACAGTGACGGGCTGATGCCCCTTTCCAGCACTGCACACGAGTTACACGTCTGCCTCATGGAGATAAGGGCCTGGGAGCGCCGGCCCCAGCTGCCGCGGGAGCAGGCGCTCGGCCTGTTCCTTCCTGGCCCCCCACGTGCTGGAAAATGCCCAATGTCGGCTGGAATCCACCAACCAGCACCCAAAACCCACAGAGCTGGACCCTGCTCCTCAGCACCCGCACAAAACATAACCCAAAATCAGGGAGTGACCATATGATTGGAGATGAAACAACAGCCAGGGGGATGGGCTGGAGGTCACCACCCCCCGGCCTCACGTGAGGCCTGTCAGCCTGGGCGCTGATGGTGCATTGGCCCAGTGGTGTGAGCACCGGCGGGATGTAGAATGAGCAGCAGGAGCGCGGCAGGTTCGCGTGCGGGGATGGATAATGTCACACATGTTCAGGCATTGAGCTGGAGAGGGAAATTGGGCAACAGGGAAGAAAAATAAAAAAAAAAAAAAGAGAGGCCAACCCCTGCCCTCGCGGTGACAGTGATTCGGCCACGGGGTCTCGCGCATGGAGCAGCCAGCAGCTACGGTGTGATTCCAGCTGAAGGACGCACCAGAGTTGCACCTTTATTTTCACCCTTTGCTTTGGCCACTGATTTTTCCTGCAGCACCATCGTTCCCCAGTTACTGGAACGATGGTGCTGCAGGAAAAATCAGTGGCCAATTTTCTCCATTTTACACAACACTCAGCACCAAAGATGGCAAGAAGGGGGTGAGGGGTGGGGATCCCTACAGTTAAACACCTCACAGTCGTTAGCAAAAATGAACTGATGACATTAGCATCAGTAATTGGGGAAGCACTCGTTAAAACGCTGTTTGGAGAGAGGAAACACCTTTGACAGTTGTAAAATACAGGGAAAAATACTAGTCTGTGGCAGCAGAGCTCAAAGATGAAACCATGGGCAGCAGGAGGGGAAGGAGAACCATTGCAGGCACTTTGGGGAGCAGAAACTGAGCCCACAGAGCAGCTCAGCATCAACTGGGGTTACCTAAAGCTCCATTCAGCTTCTCCCACTCATCTCCCAGTGGCAACTCATGGTGTTATCTCTCCTCTCCTCAGAAGAAAAGCCTTGTGGCATAGGATGGGATAGGAAAGGAAGAGAAGGGATATTTCTATTGGACCCACAACGACCAGCCCAAGGTGTAACCTGAATGTCCAGGGATGCCCATGTGCAGGTCCAGTGCCAAGACTCTGACTTCCTCCAGGAGAGAAGTCAAGTCTGCAGCATAAGCCCATTGAACAGCCACAACCCCTCTCAGCCCCCAGCATTCCCCTTTGTGCTCCTCTGCCCTCTTGGGGGGGTGGCTATGAGGCCAGGCAGACATCCCACAGCCTCTGCAACCACGCTGTCCAGGGACCAGCCGCACCGTCCCCCGCGTCCCACCGTTAAACCACACCACCCCTCAGAAACCGCCTGCAGTGCTCGGTGACCCCACTCGGCTCCCCCTGATCTGGGGACCCCCTCCCCATCCAGGATTGCCCCAGAACACAGCGGGGGAATGGCCCCCGTGCTCCCATTCGGTGGGTCAGAGGGGGTGGAAGTGTGGCAGGTTTATAAGATTAATTCTTATCTCTCCAGGCAGTGGGTCAAGTCAGAACCGTCATTCAACGGACTCCGTGGATAATCTTCCTTTATTACTTTCAATCAAACTAAGTGTCTGCAATCTGCAGCATGGCTACTAATTTATTGAAAGAAATTACTTGTAGAGCTCAGTTATATAATAGACAAAAATATAAACATCTCTCACTGCAGGGCAAAGCTGCTTCGGCCTCGCTGCGGTAGCACCCGGCAGCTGTTTGCCGGTGCAGGGGGGGAGCTCACAGCAAGGGGCAGCCGTGATGCTCTTCCCCTTCCTCATTAAAATACAGAGGAAAAGAAACCCAGTTCGGGCTCCAATCAGTGTCCAACCTAAACATCTGTGAGCATTCCACAAAGGTGTTTTCTGAGAGCTGGGGTTTGAGTGTATCCGGGGAACGGAATTCCACCGCAGCCCCTGGACAAAACAGCGTGAAGCTGCCTGGATGGTGGAAATCCTTCTCCTCCAGTGATGGGTGACACAGCACGAGGTTTTGCTCGGTTTGATTAATTTCAGAATATTGCAGAGAAGCTGCATAATCCCTAAGACAGCGGAGAAAAGGAGGGAGACATGATGAAGGAGGATAACAGCGCGTCGCAACGAAGCGCAGACCATCTCATACACTACAGACAGGCTCGGGAACACGGGGGTTTCGGGCAAGCAGCAGCCACAGTAAGGGGTGACACCAGAATGTGCTTTTCCTTAGGCACTGACAGGGTGTGATCGGAGCCAAACGCTCCCATGGCTCCATCCAGAGATGGAACAGAAAGGGAAAAGGCGTGTTCCCTCTCCTCTGTCCGCAAGAGCCACCATCTGTACCCACACTGAACATGGAAGAGGCTCAGACACATTTACAGCGGTGCTTGGATGGATGAGGATGACGAGTGATGGATGAGGGAGGCAGAGGATTCCCTTATTAAAGCATCAAATCTTTCCCTAAATATCAAGCAAACGTCCTCACCTCGATTCTCGACCAAACGTTACACAAAAACAACAAAGTCGAATTTTCTTCTTGATAAGAGCTGGAAATTCACCTTCCACTACACAATATGTGTAATTTCTGCTGCATAACTTGGCAGCTTTTATTTGTGCTTTACACCTATTTCAAATATTCCTTTACTTAACATAATAATTAAAATCCTAAATAACAGCACTTAAGGAATAACGTGCAGGGAGCGACCGGCTGCCTCTGGGCCGTCTCACACGCGAGTACCTGGGCACCCTCCGTGGAGCTGCAAGGAGCCACCTCTGAAACCAGGAAAGGGAATTTCTTTCCACAAATGCAAATGAAACCTGGGAACTCCCTGACACCGAACATGCAGAGTGGAGGAACACAGATGCAGAGACGGAGAAGACATCCATGCAAAAGATATCCAGACATACAACAGGTAAAGGTAACAATTTAAATAAAAAGGCAAACCCCAAATATTACCTCATGCAAGTTGGGCTTTAATTCACCCTCTAATCACAGGGGTTCAAGAGGAAAAACATTACACATGCAGATAGTTGCACACATGCAACTCAACGATCCTCCCTCTCCTGAAGCACTGGGGCTGTTAGTGCAGGACGGTACCGGGCTGGGGGGGAGAGGAGGCGGCTGCTGTCAGCTCCCCAGTGTGGTTTCCTCTACCAGACACAAAGGAAAGCTAAGGGTCCCCATTCTCACTCCCAGATCCATGGGTGATGACGAGCAGCCACCACCCAGGGCGGGTGCTGGGCAGTGTGTGGTGCCCCGTGGTCACCGTGCCCACAGCCCCCAGGAGCAGCATCGCTCTCCCACTCCCGTTTTCCCAGAGATGCAGCATCACCCACCGCCCCCACCGTGAGAATCCCAGGAAAAGGAGGCGACAGTGGGTGCTGGAGGCCAACTCCTCACCCCTGTGCCCGTTCTGGAAGGTGTGACAGGGGAGAAGAGCACACACTGTGTCACTGGTATGTGCTATTAAATGTTTACTGTGTTTGTATTTACTACATATGTATGTGTATATTTACTACATATGTACTTAAAGGAAAGCCCTCCTGTAAACACAGCTCTGAGTGGGAGACACAGAGGCCCCAGCTCAGCTTTACACCTGGGACAAAGGACAAATCCTGCCCATCCCCATCTCCTCAACACCTCACTGTACCAGAGCCAGCAGTGGGGAGGTGGCTGCTGCCCACCAGATGTGTGCCTGGGCCACCATCCCATCTCAGTGACAGCCACCTGTGAGCACAAGCACATCCCACCTCCCACCACGGACGCTTTGCCTTGCCTGCTGACTCCATCCCCCAAAGCCAAGTGTTGGGCTCCCCAGCAGCCCCAGCCCACCAGCACAGCTCCTCAGGACAGGCAGCACCCCGTGCCACCCCCATGCCCCTGCCTGGCTGAAGTCTGCAGCTCTGACACATCCCTTTCACCCCAAGCGCCGATGAGGATGCAGAAGGGACGTTTTGCACCAGTGTCCTCATGGAAACCCCTTTGGAGCTCCACTCCTTGTCCAGACAGCAGCCAAGCACCTTCCCCACACTTCCCCTGAAACACCAGACACACGATTTCCATGCTCCTCACTCCCCCCAGCCCCATTATTGCTCCATTTGGCATCCTGGGGTCACAGACATTCCCTCGGAGCACTAAGTGCTCTGTGGATTTGCCCCTTGTGGACGTGCCCAGCCCTCCCCTCCGCTCCACGTGCAAACCCGCCGTCACACAGGTCCTCGCTGCTGGGCTCAGCACCCCAGGAAATGGGATCCACATGAGAAAACATCCCCTTAACTGCCTTTTTATTAAAGCTTGTCAGAGAGCATCTTGTCCCTTTCTTGTGTGGAAAAGGAAAGCCCTGCTCCATTTACAGAGTAATTGTTTGGCTCAGTTCAATCCAAAATACAAAAAAAAATAAAGAAAAAAAGCTTCCAAAATTAGTTGTTCCTCGTGTGAAAGGTCAAAGATTTTCAATCAAGGGGTATTTAGGTGAAAGTTTCCATTTCCTCACAGCACCGTTTTCAGCTGGGGAATAGTGCAAGCGAAGCGTTTTCCCCCTGAGCATCTCCTGCTCCTCAGCTGCGTTAGCTCAGCGTGTCCCCCATGTCACCGGTGTGCGGTGCAGGGTGCTGCCCACCCCCCTCAGGCAGTGCCGGCACCACCATCGCAGTCACCACACACCGGCGTGTCCGTCAGTGGGAAGGGGAAACTTCAAAGCACCTTCACGTGGGAAGTCACTGAGAGCAGAGGAGAGACTGAGGGAGCTGGGGGGTGAGTCTGGAGAAGAGGAGGCTGAGGGGAGACCTTCTCCCTGCCTGGAATGACCTGAGAGGAGGTTGGTTGGAGAGAGGTGGGCGATGGTCTCTTGTGCCCAGGGCCAGGGGACAGGACAAGGGGAATGGGCTCAAGCTGCACCAGGGCAGGTTCAGATGAGATATCAGAAGAAATTCTTCCCCCAAAGAGCTGTGGGGGTGTGGGACAGGCTGCCCAGGGAGGGGGTGGAGTCCCCACCCCTGGGTGTATTGACCAGATGGGAGATGAGGTGCTCAGGGAGATGGGGCAGGAGAGGACAGGGATGGTTGAACTCGATCTCAATGGTCTTTTCCAACCTTGAGATTCTGAGATTGGCTCAATCTCTGGGGAGCAGCAATACCTTTCCAGGTCTCATTAAGGGAGCTAATTGTCTTTTCAAGTTGTGACAGTTACATGTCGGTTCTGTACGTGTGCGCTGCCCCCGTATCCCTGGGGCACGGCGGCACCGGGGAAGAGCCGGGAGACGGAGGACACGGCACCAAAGGGCTGCTCGGAGGGTGGGGGAATTACCCATCAGGAGATTCGAGTTTGTGTGGTTCCTGTTGGGTGTGAGAGCCCTGAGCCCACGACACGAACCTCTCCAAACGAAATGCACACAGAAAGCGCATCGAGATCTCCAGCGAGCTCCATCGGCTTCCCCGGGGCCTGCAGGTGCATTTTTGCATGGAAGTCAATAAAATTCCACACAGTGTGGGGTTGGGGTTTTTTCTGGTGGATGCAATTTTTACAACTAATAAAAAAAAAGTTATAAATAAATTATTAGTTGGGTAAAGCTGCATCTGTTCTTAAAGGAGACGAAGATCAAAGCAAGGCGGCGGGAGAGAGGCAGCAACAGCCACACAAGGCTGCCACCTCCTTTAATTCTTATTGTATTACCACACCTGTTAGATTCATTCTTAATTATTTTTAACCTTACAATTTTGGATTAAAGTCTCTAATAAATCACTTTTTCCTCCCCTGGGTGCTGTGTTTCGATACCTGATGTTGATTCACTTCAGCCCCCTGGTTGGGGCAGAAAAGCTGTTTCATGGTCTAATTGACAGCAGCATCTACCAGGAACCTGCTGTTCTCATAGCATCTCACATCCCTCTGCACCCAGGTGAGCTCTGGGCAGGTATTGTCCCTGTCACCATGGGAAGTGGCACTGCTCCTGTGGAGGGTAGACCTCCCAGACCCGGCCACGGGAACACCAGGGCCGTGGGTGCACAAGCTGTACATGGTACCTATAGACCCCATTAACTGCCTGTTAAAACATACCTGTAACCTCGTTTAAATCTCGTGCTTTTCATCTTGTCACAGCTCCTCTACAATCCACATGACCACAGGACAAACGAGAGGTACAACCTGCTGCAATGTCCTGACTGGGACGCGGCTGCGCGCGGTGACCTCCCTGCTCGTGCCTCCCGCTGCCTCGGAGAGCCCCACAGCTCTCCGTGTCTCCAAGGAAGGGAGACTTGGGAGAAGGTGGTGGGGACCTGCAGTGATCCAGTCCAGCTGCCAAACACCTGGAGCTTCTGCTGGTGCTCACAGCCTCCACCCAAGGGACCTGCCTAGAGCATCCCTTGCGTGTCCCAGGGGGAGCCAGAGCGATCGAAGGGGGGTAGCGGATGTGTTTCCTCATCANCGGAGGTGTTTCCTCACCAGTGTGTTTAAACAGCACTAGAGACTCACAGGCACTTGTGGAGTGACAGCAGCCCCTTGAGACCCTGTCCCCAGCTCCCCCCCCAGCTCGTGGGCCATCCCAAAGGGTTCCCAGTCGAGCAGGAGCCGCCCCTTCCCCCGCGCCGCCTGGGCCAGCGCCGTCTCCCACGTCCGCTCCAAGAGCACCAACCCCACCTTCCGTTCACCTCCTCCTGTGTTACAGGCTGAGGGGAAACAGATGTCTGGGCCGCGCCGGTGCTGTGTTGCTTTTCCCTGCCTTGGCACGGAGAGTCCCCCCAAGATTCCTTCCCCATTCGTTGACTGGGTGGCACCCCAGGAGATGCCATCGTGTCCTTTTCTCGGGCAAGGCTTTGCACAGCCCCAGAAGGACCTTCTGAGACAGAAGCTGCAGCCCCCGACCTTTAACACAAGGAGGTGTGAAACCAGCACCCGCACAGAGTCCTTTTGTGGGTGGCACTTGCCAAGGACCCGGCACTGTGAGGCTTCTCCTCATGCTGGGGGGACACGTCTGACTTGGCCAGGTTTAAACCAACACACTGAGCTACAACAGCAGAGTGGGAGGAGGGGCAGGGAACGTCTCGGGGGCAGTCAGAGGTACCGTCAGTCTCAACACAAAGGTGCCACACCACGCGTGGAGGCCACGGCCACAAGGAAAGGATCCTGCCAGGATCCCAGCCAGGATCCCAGCCAGGATCCCTGAGCCTCTGGGGATGGCACAACCAACCGAGTGTTGGATGTTTTCCCAAGGAGATGCAGGTGGAGGAATTCGGATGGGACTGCTGAGGGTGGTGGCATCTGACCAACGGCGTGACAGAGCTCCAGCGCCCGGCTGGAGGCACCGGCACAGCAGCAGACAAGGAGCACAGTTAACAGGAGCCCGTGGACACCTGGCCAATGAATTCCACTATTTTTTCCCCTTTCTTTAGTTGAGAATTGGTGAGAGACCAGTTGACGCCTCCTAGTCCCCCC
>VXBZ01003668.1:58433-73014 GCA_013399135.1 Heliornis fulica | reverse complement strand
ATCAGTCTGGAGAGAGGCGGGGAGCGCCTCTCTCCAGACTGATACTCTTCCCAGGGTGCATCACTGGTGAAACAATGGGCATCTGTGGGATATTTCATGGCCCAGGACAAAGCCCACAATTCCTCGTCAGTCACTTCTAAAATAAGGTCTTGGGAATCGAGGGGAAGCCAATCCCTACCAAGGGGAGATGGCCAAGGGACATGTTGGGTGCTTTGGCCCTTCCCTCACCCCCCAGAAAGCAAAGAGAACACGAGCTACCAAAAGCCACTTTTTCTCACCATGGCCAACATCCCTCAGGTCTGAAATCAGGGTTTATGTTGAGACAGAGGTTTCAGGTCTCTAATTCTGACTGAAGACCACACCAGGGGACAGTGGCAGGTGCTATTCACCCTGGCTGTTAGCAGTATGTTAAGAGGGGATGTTTTCAGCAAAGCATTACAAAAACATGATCGGGAGCATCTCCTCACCCGTCCAGCCCTGAGCTCCTTTTCCCACACCACCTCCACGCACCGGCCGGGCCGACCCGGTGCCTCCTCCCAGCAAGGCTGTGAAGGGGGTTTTATTCTTTCCAGGTGTCCCTCACTGGTTTATTTACGGTCTCACTTTCTTTCCCAGTGCAAGAAATCCCAGCTTTTAGCCAGCTGTAAGGGATTGGCAAGATGCATTTGTAAGGGGGAAAAAAAATTAGCATTGCTTTTTTCTTACCAACCTTTGCCCACCTTATTAGGAGGGAATTTTCCAGTGTACTTAAATAAGCCCTAGAGCAGCAGCCTCAGCACCTGACCCGTGAGCCACGGAACACGAGGGCACTCGGTGTGTTAGCCCAGAAACCAGCTGAAACGAGGTCACATCTGATAAACCTGGGCTCTGGCTCAGGAAAAAAACTTCCCAGGAGGAATGGGAAGGAAGACAGCGTCGTATTTCTGTTCTCAAGGGCTTTGGGAGAAATCTCAGCCTCCCCCTGGAGCCACGGCAGTCCCTGATAATGTCGCCTTCCCCCGCCCCAAAGCTGGTGGCACAATGGCAGGGAGCAATGGAGAGGAGAGGTCCCCAGCACTGCCCACCCTTGCAGCATCAGATCAACCCAAAGTGAGGTTCAGCACCTGCTGCTTCTGCCCCCCAACCCACTGACCCCCGAGCTGGAAACGTTGTCAAAAAAGCAGAACATTCAGAAAGAAACAGTTGTGCATCACTAGCTGGACTCTTTAATTCACACCCAGAGCAGGGTGTCATGTGTGGGGTTTGGTTTGCGGGTTTTTGGCTGGAAAATAAAACTGTGGGCACAGGGAATGGGCTGTAACATCTTCAGGAGCCCGGGATCCCTGTGGGACCAGAACTGGGTGAGATTCATCACCACAGGACAGGGCTGACGGGGTCTGTCCCAAGCACAGAGCTGCTGCCCGGAGCCTGGCCCGCACCGCGCTCTCCGTCAGCGGACGCCGACGTGGGAAACACGTCAAGAACCCGGTTGTGAGACAGGGAAGCGTGAAGGCCTTGGAAAAGTTGCTGCTCGAGAGAAAATTAATCTGGGGTTTATCAAAATGAAGTGTCAGGTACCTTTATGCATATGCTGCAGAGACTCTACCCTGCTTGGTTAATGGCAGGTTATTCCTTTTCTTGTGCTGTCAACTATTGTTACTGATTGTTAATAGCATTAATATTTCCATCACTTAATTTATTTTATTAATCCCATTCAGGTTTACCATTACCAGCATATGAACTGTAAATAGCAATAATAATGCCATCAAGGTTAATATCAGTGATGCTGAAGGGTATTATGTAAAACACAGCCTGGGAGCGGCAGCGAGACAGGCGCCTGTAAAACCTCGCCGCGATAGCGGGGGGTGGGTTAAACAAAGGTCTCTCACAGATTTACGGAATTGCGTTATCTTCTGGAAGAGGTGAAGATTTAATACCAAGAGCCTCCTTTAAATTTCCTGTAGTGCTGCTTTCTATCCCCCCACTGTAAAAATACAGCCAGAGAAGGCTCTTCGGGAGCGGCGGTTTTAGCTTAAATTATTAAAAGTCTAATGGCGGCCCCGGGTTCCCTCTAAAGGCAACGGCACTGGAAACAGGGGGGTTGGCAACTTCCAAACCGCAGCAGGCCGGTGGCGGGGCGATGGCAAAGGGCACAAGGTGAAGGTCTGCCTAGGAGAGCACGGGGCAGACAGATGCTGCCCAATGCCAGGCTGGGGGGGGGCAGGACCGGAGGTCTCTCAGCCACAGTCCTGTGCAGACAACAGGCTCCACTCAGGGGGTTTCAGGTATTTCAGCTGTTGTGGGCACGGCTACTGCTGGTCCCCCTGAGGGGGCTGTGCCACCGGCCAGCCAGGACAGCAGGACAGGGGGACAGATGACCGGGAGAGCTATGTTCAAGAGGCACCATCACTGAGCTGAGTGATGCCTCTGAGGCCATCACATCCATTGTCACCCAAAAAGACCCCACAGGGGTACCCTGGCAAGCAGGGGCTGTGCTGGATGCTGAGCCCCTCTAGCAGGGTGTGGGGATCACTGGGCACAGCTCATGAACAAGCCCAGCACCTGGCAGAGCCCAGGCAGCACCGGGGCTGACCAAGAGCCACGATCCCACCAGCACACAGACCCCCATCTGCCAGCAAGAGGTTTACCAGCAATTAAAAGGCCAAAACACCATTACCCAAACTATCTTTCTCCCAGCTGGAAGCCACAGTGCACCAAGTCTCACCACAACAGAGACATCACCTGGTGCAGGGTACCACAGCAGGATGGTGCCCTTCTCGGTGGGTCCCAGTGAGCCAAGGCAGCGGCTGCAGCGGGGAGCCACCCACTGACATCCCTGCTATGGGCTCTGCAACCCCAGGACCAAACGCTGCTTTGGGAAAAAAGGAGGTGAAAAAGCTTCAAGGATGAGAATTTAAATCCTGCAGGAATTCCAGGAGAACCCAGAAGCCGCTCGCCAAGGGGCCGCCGCGTGCGGTACCGGAGGGGAACGTGGAGCAAGGGCTCTGCACGCACCTCGGGGACGGATTTCTGAGCAGGGAGCGCGACGGCTTCCCACGCCCAGACAGGGTGATTTACTATTCCCACCACTTTATTTGGGGTGAATTTGTAAAGGAGTTGGAGCTATAAAACACCTTTCTGCTCATTTTTCACGGGTGCTGCCGCAGAGGTTGGGGAAGTCGGCGGGGCAGGGGCTGGGAAGGGCGTTCGCCGTGGAGGAAGGCTCCGTCCTGCGGTAGGAAGGGGCCCGTCGACACAGACCCTCCTTTCTTTGTTACATCTGCCTTGCCTTCCTCCACGAATTAAATTAGATATACAAGGGGGAAAGAGAGGGAGAGGGAGGGCAAGGGAGGGAGGGAGAGACGAGAAAAAAGGCTCAGGCAGGAATATATTTCCTATGTCTGGATAAGGGGAAGGATCCGAGGTAATTGCTTGCTTTTCTCATTGTTCTCAGCTGCCAAGCGGAGATTCATAGAGTGTCTGCAAAGATCTCTCTCTTTTTTCTTTTCCTTCTAATTCCTCACACACACCCCAAGCCCCCACCTACCCGATCCCTATCCCTCCCCTTCCTCCCGCTTATTCCACACCAGGAAGGGGGGAAAAAAAAAAAAAAAAGATAAGAAAAAAAAGTAATTTGTCTGTTTTATTTATGATGCAATGAAGGTATGCTGAACGCATCGGGATAACCTGACACTGGTCAAACTATCTGTCAGCAAAGAAGAACTGCCTTCATACTCCAGCGAGTGCATAATTTAACCATTTCTCTACCGGAGGGCAAGGCGACACCATCCATTTCAAACCCGGGGGTTGTCACCGCTCCAGGCACAATAAAACCCCGTGCTTGGGGCAAAAAACTCACGTTTGACATGTTTTCAATCAACCCTTTATCTCCTCATTTTCACTAGTCATATACAGATTGTCTGCATGTAATAAAACTTCTGCTTGGAAAAATAGAAAATGATTTGAGATATTCCCGTGAAAGCCGGGTCCCAAAACAAGATGGAACACACAAATCTGCCGGCTATGAAACCAATTCAGGATGGATTTAGGACCCAGATAGAGCCAGACAATTGGATGCTGAGTATGGGGAAGAAATAGTAATGCCTCGGGTCTGAAAGAAGTACATATAATCCTATCCTCCCGCTGCACGGGGAGGCGACGGCTCCAGCTCGCAGGGAAAACACAGCCCATCCAGTGAGCAGGGTAAAAAGGAGATGGGAATTAAATGAGGAGAGAGAGAGGAAGAGAAAATATTAGCAAGTGATACTCCAAAATATTTGAAATACAAACCACAAATTTAAAAAAAAAAAAATAGAATTAACTGCAGAAGGGCCTTTTGTTTTAACTTAAAGCCCCAAGACCAACACACACAATAATCCCCACAAGCCCTGCTGGGACAGGACGGAGCAGACAAGGGAAAGGAGTCACTAGTCTCATGTCACCGTTTTCAGTCAGTCCCAGCGTTCTGTCCTCGCCCCAGACGCGGCGCAGCGAGGGGCACACGTGGCAGGACACCGGCAAAGCCAGTTGTCATTTCCAGGCACGGACTTTGCCAGCAGCTCCCACCGTGTCCTGCCCCACTGACACCCCCACCACAGCCGAGGGGACCGGACGCTCGATGGCACCTGCGGGCGGGCAGCCCGCGGCCGTGCCGTTAGCCAGGACCACTCTGCATGAGACAGAAGGACGCACCAAGATGTGACACGGGGATTTGTGACTTCACCATGAAAATACAGCCCAGGTTCAGCCCAGATCCACCAGCTCCTCACAGTGTGAAGCCCTGCTGGGCACAACTGCCCAGCTACACGGGGTCTGAGCGCACTGGAAACCTTCTGGTGTGTCATCAGTGGCAGAAGAAAGTATGAAAAAAACATTAAAATGAAAACACAACAGACTTTGTGATTCAAGACAACGCCTGTGACAGGGATCAGGGAAGGAACTGGGGGAAATCAGGGTCTGACGAATGGCGTCTGCTGGGGCCTGATTTATTTCTGATGCACACCAGCACTCGCCTTCACACTGTTGGCTAGCAGGAAAAGATTTTATGAATGGGAATATCTATAGCAAGAGGGAATGTAAGATGGAAGGGAGATAATAGGAAGGGTCGGGTCAAAGCCAAGAGGCGGTTCCCGCGACAGGCAAGTGACAGCCGCCACCGCCGGCCACCCTCGCCGGTCCGTCACTGTCCCGGGGCCACCCGCCTCCTCCGGCTTCTGCTCACCGCTCTCGGAAGGAGGGGTTGCAGAGTTAAAATGGGGGTTTACTCCACATCACCGAGAACCCGGCACCGGGAGCTGACACGCGTCTTCCTTGGCGAGGTGATTTAGGAGCTGATCCTCACAGCAACACCCACACCTCCCCACAGCTACCCGCGCAGGGGACGGCATTGGGACACAAGCAGGTCTCTTCAGCACAGCATAAAAGGAAAGATGTATTTTGGTGGGGAGAATCAATCTGTAAAAGAAAAGGTTCTGTGGTAGATACACCCCGGAGACACGCGACGCCGTGCGCCCTGTCAGCCGGGAAATCCCACACCAGCACCCGAGCGATGGCCCTTCCCACGTGTTCTCACACTAAAATTGCTCCACAATAACCAGCATCGGGCACAGTCCAGTTTGCTGCCTTGTTCACCTTCATTTTCCCACTACTGGAGGAAGAAATAACACGAGATCACACCACCCTGCCAAGCTCCTCTGAACCCACAACTGCTTTAAAACGGGAAGGCACAAACCCGGAGAAATCCGGTGAGCTTCCATTTATATAATATATTTTTTTTAGTGTCAACTTGCAGTTAAAATTAAAATTAGTTCAAGCAATTTCAATTCATTAAGAAAAAGCCACAAGGAGATGGAAATGCTCTGTGCCCGCTTCTCACTCGAGGCGGTTCCTTAAGGCTGGTCACAAACCTGCCGGGCGGCCGCTAATGCCCCAGGCAGCTGCGCTCGTTTGAACGCGGAGCCCAAATAACGGCATTAGAATTCCGGACAGGTTGGTTCATCTCCTCAGACCCAGAGTTTGAATCCACTAAAATAAAATCACAGGAGCCCTTTCGGCAGCCGAGCCCCTTCAGAAGAGACTCCGCAGTTCCACAACCTGACTGGTGTTCCGGACTCCGGAGCGCTCCGAATTGGCGTTTGTGGAACGAGCTGGGTTATTGCAGTGGGGGGGGGGGGGGGGTGTGAGATCGGTTTACCGCCCGCCTGGGTTTCCTACCGAAACCTGACCCCCCTCCCCCATGAGCCCCTCTCTTTTAGGGACTGCTCTGCCATTTTCTCACTGCTGGCTCAGCCCTGGAGAGCACAAACCACACGGTAACGGCCCAACCCAGAATTTCCCACTGACAACGTTTGTCGTCCCTCGGCACCGTGCCGGTGTCAGGGAGCTGGAGCAAAACATCACTGATGCTTTACTGAAACAGGGGAAATTGTGCTTTGTAAAATGAAATAACACCCATTCCATTTCAAAAAGTACAAAAGAAAAATTTAAAAGAAAAGGCAGCGCTTGTGGGGAAAAACAGATTAAACAGGAAAGCAAGAACAGAACAGGTAGCCGAGGAAACTTTAAAAACAAATCCACAATTCTCATTAGTGAAGTAAAAATTATTTGGGTTACAGATGGCCATAACATCCAGACCTACATTTCTGAGCGCTGGCTCTGAGGTCAGTGAGTATTTTCGTTTACATGCTCCTTTGGTGTAATAAAACCAATAATAAAATACAAGTCCTATTAAAACTGAAACGCGTCTGCAAGGGGCTTTTTTTTCCCCCACCTTTGACGAGTTCTGGGCACAGGAAAGTGCACAATCATTTTCTGCACTGTTTTAAAATAACTATAAACAATTTCTATAATGCATTTTCAATGGGAGCTTGTTATTAACACAAGATATTTATTTTTTCCCCCCACAAACTCCAGAATACTCAATGCCTCAACCCGTTACCATCCGGCGGCTGAGGCGTTATTTATCACAGACACGTTCTCCAGAGCCTCACCCGGAGAGATCCCCGTCAGCTCTGGGCTGAGCTCTTTGTAAGTCTATCCCTTTCTCATATATAAGCATGAGAGAAATATCATGGAACTAAACACTGCTTTTCAAATACCACAGCCATTAATGCCTTGGCGGCCACAGACTGAGAACGATCCAGAGCATTTGCCCCACGCCGGCGTGGGCTTCACCCCAGTTGCCTGGCAGTTTAATTAATACATTTGCCTCCCTCATCCTCAGTGCTATTAAATTTTGAACCAGCCACGGAGCCTGTTGGGTTTTCACCCTGTTTTTTTTATTGCCACCAGCCATTAGCATGATGTGCCAGACCCCCCTGCTCCCCGTGATTTAACCAGCGGGGGTCCGGGTTTGGGGTTTTCCTCCTTCCCCTCAAGCCTCAGCTGCTCTTTCAGCCAGGCTCATGTGCTACAAGGAATCGTTCCCTTTCACAACCTCAATTTCTTTTTTCATAGAGGCAGCTCGCATTTTGCGGAGGGGGGATGCTGAGGATATGCTGAGGATGCAGGGGGGGATGCAGGGGATATGCTGAGGGATGCTGGGGGATGCTGAGGATGCTGGGGGGATGCTGGGCAGCCCGGCTGCAGGCGCTGCGTGGATGCCGAGTGCCCTCTGCAGGAAAAAACACCCGCAGCCGGGACCGGCACCCTCGGGAGCAGGAGAACACTTCAGCTCATCACCTCCTCCAGCCAACCCCCTTGGTTGGGGTTTTCTTTAGAACTCATTTTATCCTTCCACCACCCGCCGGTACCGAGAGATGCGGGGAGTGTCGCTGGACCCCGGACTGGACTGTCCCAGACCTCCCAGAGCATCATTCCCCCCAGCACCACCGTGGCCATCCCGCTCCAGCAGCCACATTAACTGGGGGACCAGCTAGAAGAGAATTTTCCTTGGGAAGGTGACGTTTTACAGCAGGCTCTAACCCCCTGCCACGTACTCCCGAGCGCAGCCGCGCGGGCTCCCTGCTCCTCCTGCAGCAGGGCCACACCGGGTGCAATTTTTACTGGGTTCCCTCCCCTTCATCAAAATAAGCTCCTCTGGAAATTCCAGACCGAGCCCTGCTCAGACACCTGTCCAGAAAAATGGCACTCGCCCCACTCAGCGACCGGCGCTCACTGGTTGGGTGTGGGGACGGAGGGATGAAACCAGCGCAAGGCCCCGGCAAGAGACACGTAACGGCAGATGGAATAAAGAGGGAGAAGGAAACAAATAAATTAAAACCAAACCCAACCCACAGAACAAAGCCAGCCAGAAAGCAAACCCCGTGGAGAAGACTTTTGAGGGGAAGGGGCGCCTGTGAGACCTCTGAAAACCACGGCCTGGTTCTGCACAGGGACCCAGCTGCCCTGTTCATCACCAGCCACGTGCGGCGGGAGAGGCTGGGATTGGGGGGGAAAAAACCGTTCTCTGAAGGGAAAGTATTTCAAAAGACGTCATGAAATGAGAATTTACCAGTCTTTTCCAAGAGCTAATAATGTCTGTGCAGCACAACAGGCACCGCTCACCGTGCCCCAGACAGGCTGCGGGGTCCTCGCCCGGTGTCACCCCCCCTTTAAGAACAGAGCGCGTCAAACCTCGCCCCGGACTTTTCCTTGAGATTCCATTTCAGAGCAGCGGGGGGGCCGAGGAAGGGCTCATTTTTTTACATCAGTCTTATAAATTGCTCTCCCCATTAATTGTTTCCATGGAAACAATGCATTTGGCTTGTGTGGGTATCCTGAAAAATTTTTTTTAATGGGATTCTTAAAAATGCGCGGGAGGCGGGTGGGGGCGGGGTAGGTGCTCTCCAGCACCCGCAGAGGAGACCCAGCACAACTTCCACCCAAACGTGCCACTAATTGCTTGTTTCCAAACGCTGCTAGACTGAACCAGGATTAAACCCATGATCTGAAAACATTATTCAAATGACCAGGAGAAAAGGGAAAAAAAAAGAAAAAAAACGAAACAAAAGGGCAAGTACAGATTACATGACAGCACAGCCGAGAATTTCCAAACACCTCCTAGCAAAACACAGCCACGAGACCATGACCAAGTAACAATTCTTTAATGTCACAGCCTTAACTAATAATTTAAGCATGAGCAGTCCTTGATAACCCATCAGATCTCCAGCAAACGCTGAGCTCCTCGCCCAGCCTCCCCGCACGGCTGACGGGGACAGGGCTAGGGCTGCAGCCACAGCCTTCCTCCCTCCCTTCCTCCCTCTCCCTCGTGTGCCTCAGAGAGGTTTGGGTTTTGGGTTGGTTTTTTTTTTTTCTTCCCCAGCAGGGAAAGTATTTGTATTACATGGTATGAAACCAGTCCAACATGTGAGCATATTTAATTTGGAAAATGTGTGGCTAAATGCCACTTGTTATGGGATTAGTTAACAGCTGCAGATCTGCTACTGTGGAAAGAATTTAAAAAAAAAAATAGAAATACAGAGAGGACGTGGCCAGGAGCTGGTGTGTGTCGTCTCCCCACTCTGTATTCGAGTCCCAGCCAGTTCTCAGCTCTCGGTGGGGCTGTCCTCACCTCACTGTCACCCAGAGCTCTCGACACCTCCACTAACTCCTCTCTAGTCAGTCTGCTCCGAGCGAGCACGGCCGACGCCGAGCAGCGGCCCCGGAGCTGGCACAGCCCATGGCAGCACCAGCCTCCCTCCAGCACCAGCCTCCCTCCAGCACCAGCCCTCGGCTCCGGCTCCAGCCACGCACACGCGTGGGTCACGGCACCGTCACGCTGCACCTCGGGCTGATCACACAGGGAAGAGACTCTCAACTAGTGTTAGAAACACCCCGCTCGTCCAGCGTGTCCGAGGGCATCCTCCACCGCTGAGCGCTGTTGGTGACACACAGCATCAGCTCTAACGTGGCAGCCACCCACAGAGGACAAACCCACCAGCCCCCCTGCCCACCCACGGCCTCTCTCCCTGCCCACGAGCAGGTATTTCCACAGAGATGCCAGGCAGAGGTTTCCCACCCCCTCCACCCCAAAGGGTGTCTCATTAGTGTCGTGTTGCTGATCTCTCTCCTGCCCAAGAGCAGTGTCTCCTCTCTCCAGCCCAAGCCCTTCTTCGGCCTCAATGCTCAGGAGTGCTGGTGGCCCAGGGCAGGAGAGGGCCTGGGGCTTTGGCATCAAGGGAAGGGGAAACCACCCCCAACAGCTGGGTGAGGGGTTGTGGGAACCCATCCCAGGGGTACCTGGGACCAGAGCTCCCATTCCCAGGACACCTCTGGGAGGTGGGGAGGGAGGGTCCCTGCAGGGAGGAGCTCAGCATGATCCATCCCTTCTGCAGATGTGAAGTGTTGCAGTTTATCATTTATCCTGAAAACACGATTGTCCGAGGGGAAATATTGACACAGGCGACAGGGAGGGAGGTGGCAGCACCGTGTTGTACCACTCCAGCCACTCACTCCAGAACTGGGCCCAGTTATCCTCCAGCTGACACTCTTGGGTTTAATCCTGCATTTTCTCCCCAAACCCCTGTAACCATGTCACAGCAACAGTCACCTCATACAGCAGGAGAATCCCTCCTCAGCTGTTCCACTTGGACACCGGTCGCCTGTACGTGCAGACACACGATGACACTGCAGTGACACCCCGCAATGACGTGGACAAAGGGGGATGGCACGTGGTATTTTTCTGCTGGAAATGATACCTTGAAATGAGGAGGAGGGGGGCAAAGTCCTTAAAAATCCCATTTCTGTTACCCAGTGCCCATCCTTTGACACCAACCGGAGTCACTGTGCCTCTGCACCTGCCCAAGGTGACCAGACACTGCACCAGAGGAGCCTTTTCCTTCTCAAAGAGCCACCAAACTGGTGATGCAGCTGGCTCCACCATGGCTGCACCCAGGTCTTGCCATGGGGGCTGCTGTCAGAAGGAGAGTGAGAGGGGGATGATGGTGTGGGGCTGACCCCAAGGCAGCCTCCCAGCCCCAAGGCACAGCCAGAAGCTGCACCAGCATCTTTGCACTCAATGGCCTGGATGTGCTGGTAACACCAGTCCTGGGTGTGCTGAGATGAGGAGCCAGCAGAGTGGCTGGAAGAGACCCCCAGAAGACCCTTATGCCATACTGGTGACACAGCACATGCCACAGCTCTGAGTGTGCCCATATCAAACCGGCAGCGGCAAGCAGCAAACCTGGCAGACTCGGTAAACCCCAACTTGCCATCTTGTTCCCTAACCACCCCCACACCCCCAGTGGGGCTCTGCTGAGCAAGAAAGCCTCCAAAAGCTGCACCCAGGTGTCCCCAGGGCACACTCCCATCCCTGGGTCCCTGGGCACAGCCCTGCATGGCAGAGACACAGACAAGCCCAGCCTGTAACCGTGTCCTGAACCCGCGTGTGCAAAACCTGTCGCTTCCTCAGCTTTATCTAAAGGGGTCCAGGCTGGGCGAGTCGGTGAGCTCTGGCTTTCACCATGTCAAAGATTTCCCTTTTCCAACACTCCCTTTCAAACTGACAGGGAAAAAGGATCGTTTCCAGAGAGGGAGGTTGGCAGCCTCACACCCCCAGGATGCTCCGGAAATTTCTTCCACTTGTCCACATTTAGAGCCAGGTCCCACTTTAAGAAAAAAACAAACGAGAAGAGGGTTTTACCATCCCAGAAATGAAAGGTATTTACCCTCAAGACAGTAAAACAGATCTTTTAAGCCTCTCTGATGCAGGAGGGGAAATGGGAAGTTTACACAAGTAGAGCTCCAGCCCCGCACGCTCAGACCTGATCCTGCTGCGGCGCAGACTCACCAGAATCAATACGGACTCGCACAAGCGGAGCCACAGATGCACATAAAACGTTTTCTTATTTGAGTCTTACATCAAGAGGGTTAAAGGGGGAAAAAAACCAGCCACAAAACACACTGAAAGTTTGCCCAGTGTAAAAATTAATTTCTGAGTTATATCTATATACTACATAGCACATATAGTCTATAATACATACTAAAACTCTAACAGCTTTCATGGGGTTACATCAGTGACACATTTATTTACAAACATCAGCCAGCACAGAGCCACCAGCCCAGCACAGAGCCCTCGACAGGGAAAAGCAACAGGCAGCGCACGGAGAGGACGGCACACAGCGCGGAGTGGCAGGGATCACCGGGACAGAGGGATCACTTCCCTGAGCCATCCCTGATGGAACCTTTTCTCCCCCTTTACGAGGCCACACAAAGCAAGTCCCAGCTGCTCACCATAAAAAATGAGAGTTATTTGCTAGAGAACTGATAATGTTTAAAAATATATGGTCAAACATCTCGCTAAGTGAAGGCACGATGAAGTCAAGTCCATCCCTTACACTAACCTTCAAGGTAAAATTAATTATTAATTTGTAAAGCAGGCCCATGGAATGATTGCCATCAATATTTTAACACTTGTGCTGCTAATTTCATTCCATAATCCTCTCTCTGGAGCAGCCAGCGAGCTCCACGCACGTTCCCGGCCCAGCGCCCGTCCTGCCGTCGCAGGGGAGCGTCGTCCCTGGAACTATCCGGCAGGTGCCACCGGTGCAAGAAGCCAACACCAGCGCTCGGGGCCGGTCCCTGGGGTCGGGCAGCCTCACACCACACCAGCCCCGGCTGCTCCCAACGACCCCAGCACGGTGCAGCCCAGAACCTCCCCGAGCGCCGGGAACACCAAAGTCTGGGGCTGCACCGGGACAGGGGAAACCTGGGGCTGAGAGGAAAAGAGCTGGGGGTGTCTGGGGGGGACCCAGGTGGGTGCACGGGCGGGAGCTCAGGGTGTGGGGCAGGGACAGGGGCCACCACTGCCCCAGCCGAAGACCAGGGAGCACTGGGGTGGGCACGAGGGAGGGAGGTGACTGCTGCCTGTGCCACTCCTGGAAAGAAAAGCAGGTCCTCACCAGCTTTATTTACTCTTTATTAGTCTAATGAGGCTGTTTCCTGGGAGTTTAATTACCATAATAGAGACAATTCCTTTGCTAACCCCCCTGACAGCCTGGAAGAGAAAGACCCTCTGACAGGCAGCAACGCCGCGATTCCCACTGGCCCGAGCAGCGGCACAAACCCTCTGGTACGTGGCCATAAACATCCACCCAGGGTGGGGTCATCCACAGAGCGTCCCCATGTCACTGCTGGGGCTGCTGTGCCCCCAGCCCAGGAACCACAGAGCAGGAACACAGCACTGAGGAGTTCCACTGCAGGAAAATCAAGAGCACGTGATTAACACTATGCAAAACGTGCCCTTCAAACCTCCTCTCACCCTCATTAACCACTTGCTAACGAGGTTAGAGAGGGTAAAGGGTTTCTTTCTTACTCTGCTCAATCCTTAAAAGTCAACTGTCATTTTTGGTTTGGGTTGGTGGTTTTTTCTGGGTTTTGGGGGTTTTTTGGGGGGTTTGTGGTTTTGTTGGGGGGGTTATTTTTAAGAGTTAAATCAACATTTTCCATCCCATATCCTGCAAGAAATCACGAAGTTAAACAGCTGGGGGGGGGCTGGTGCTGCTCAGAAGTACCCCCTCATCCTTCCCATACCACATGGGACAGTTTTCCGTGCAGATCTACACATCTGCACACACAGATAAACTGGACCCAACTAAACCAACTCATTTGCTGGGCAGGTCTGAGCTGAAACATGGACCAACTGGATGGGTTTCCCTGGTGCCAGGAGGATGCACTTGTGCCCAGAGGCACACAGCCACACCACCCCGCTCCTTGCCAGGCTCCAAACACCTGCCAGAGGTGCTTCAGGAGGAGAGGCACTACCAGCAGCGGCTGCACTGGCTGCTGGTCTTCCTGAGCTCCTCCAGCACATCCTGGGGCAGGTTTGGGATGTGGTGGGAGCTGATGGAACACACTGTGGTGAAACACTGACCACACCATCGCTGCTGGTGCAGCACAACCAGAGCGGGGCAAGATGTCGAGGTGCTCAGGAGCACAGCGGTGGTGAGAACATCACTGCTGACTCGGGTGATCACACTCCTCCCAGGGGAGCTCTGTGGGACCTCAGCCAGAGCAGTGGCCAGGGACCCTCTGGAGGGAACTCCCCACTTCACTTTGGGTCACACTTGTTTAACAAAGATGGGGGGGGTGTTTCCACAGCTGTGACCAGAACCATGGGACTGATGCTTTAAGATGAAGGTGAAGTATGGAGTGACCTAGCAGGGAGCCAGGTGGTACCAGACTATTTCCTCACCCCCTGAGCACATCCAGGGTCTACTGGGTATAAGTGTACAGTCAGCAAAGACAACCAGCATCACCCACCAACACACAGGGGCCAGCGGAGTGTCAGACCAGGCTGGCACCGTGTCAGGCCCCAGCACAGAGGGAATCACAAGAACCTGTGGGAGAGGAGATGCACACGCTGCACACACCCCTCAGCCCTCTCCAGCACTGCTCCAAGAGCCTCTCCCACGCAGATTTCCCTGCCCAGAGGAAGGTGCTGTACGGGGCTTTTACCGGTACCCAGAGCATCCCCTGGCTGGGTTCAGTGGGTTCTCCCCAGGGCAGACAGAGCCCAGATCCCACCCCACAGCCCAGCATCCAGCCCCCCACCCTGCATCCCTCACCCTGGCACCGCAGCATCCCATGCCCCCACACCCCATCCTGCGTCCCTCAACCCAGCTCCACAGCATCCCATCCTCCTGCACCCCATCCTGCATCCCTC
>VXBZ01003668.1:42801-58416 GCA_013399135.1 Heliornis fulica | reverse complement strand
TCCCACATCCCATCCCGGCAGGAGAGCACCAGGGGGCAACCTCGCCTCGGGAACCGGGACTGGCACCGCACCGGGTCTGCTCCGGGCTAAACCGGGATGAGCCAAAGGGGAGCCAACAAGACAACCCCCCCTACACACACACCCACACACCCACCGCCCCCTGTGCCGGCCGGGAGGGCGAACAGCTGGTCCTCGGTGGCAGGGTGGTGGGAGTGAGCTGTGGTAGGGACTCACGTCACCCAGATGGGACCCACATGGGACACTGCAGCCAGGGACCAGCAGCAGAAAGGCCAGGCAGAGGGGTAGAACAGGGGACAGTTTGATGCTCCCCAATAAATTCCAGCCCCCCTCCCCCCAAAATCAACAACAGTAGATTAAAAAAAATAGAGGATTCCGAGTGCAGGCTGCCCTCCCAGGGCTGTTGGCACCAGCAGAGCCCGAGATGGGCTGGGGTCCCCTCACACCCCCTCACAGTGCCAAGGCTCAGAGTGTGGCAGCATCACATCACCAGCTGCCCACAGCCCCCACCCCACACTGAGGGGGAGACACAGCTCAGAATGAAGCATCAACCCTGGGAAGCACATCCCAGCCGTGGTGTGGAGCAGGAGCATGTTCCTGCATCAGGCTTCCCTGAACCAGCCCCTGGGCCACAGCTGGAACCGGCCTCTTGGCTCCAGCACACACAGACCTGTTCCATGGGCATCGTGACTGCGGCCCCGTGTCCTCACCCCCGACTGCAGACCAACACAGCACTCCAGCCCCCTTACCCCTTCTCCTCCTGCAGGGAGGGCACATCCCCCTCCAGCACATGGCCTGGCATTACCTTATCAAGCAGAAAGGGGGGTGATACTGATCATTTTCTGTGGGGTTTGGAGTTTTTTTAGATTTTTTTCCTTTTAAAAAAAGAGGGTGAGGGAGAAAAGGAAAAAATCCAAGGAGGAAAAAGCAGACAAAGAGAGGCTGAACCAAACCCCAGAGCAACAGAGGAGGAAAAACAGGTGGAAGATGGCAACTGTTTTGTGAAGCCCAGCGAAGGGGGGATTGAAGCGAGGGCGGCACCGCGAGAGGAGCGGGGATGGAAGGGGAGAGGGCAGGAAGCAGAGGGCTGGGTCAGCCTGAAGATGGCTAGAAAGAACAAGGGAGAGGGGAGACAAGAATGGAAACCTCTGATGTCATCAGGAAATGTTGTGATTCTAAAGATGAAACAATTTGGGAGGAAAGAAATTGGGGAAAAAACCCACCCCCTTGTATTCCCCAGGGTGAGGTCGAGCGGCAGCTGAAGCGCCGAGGAGACGCTGCTGGGCAGCACCGGGCAGGACCGCGATGGCCAAGGGCTGCTCATCACTGGGGGGTGATATCCTCCCAGAACACCCATCGGTTTCCAGGCCCACACCAGCTCCAGCTGCAGCAGTGGCCTGAACACCCGGGCAGGAGGCCCGTTCCCCACGGCAGGGCTGCCCACGCTGCAGCCCTGAGACTGCTGCCATCAAGGGAACAGGAGAGACGGGGCAGGAGAGACACTGACAACTCCCACACTCCTTTCAGACAAGCAGGAAGGGACAATGGCTCTTCCTTATCTCCAAAACCATTAGAGAAATGTTTATCACGTGTGTTTTCACTCTCCCCCAGTGTGTTGGGGGCTTTAGTTCCTTTGGACAGACGCCAGCGCGTTCGGGAAAGGGAGAGGGAAGGAATACATTTACTAGGGGGGAAAAAAACCCACCCTGCATTCCTTCCAACCTTTCTGCAGCTTCTTAAAAAAATACCAAAAGCCCCCTTCAAACTGCTCAGTGCCATTCCAATTTCCTGAGCAGACCTGGATATTAGTATATGTTTTTCTGTGTCTCCTAAGTTTCCCAAGTTACCTGACGCGCGCCCAGCGTGAAGCGTTTTTAAATGAGTTAGTCTTTATTGAATTATGATTTCCAGCAGTCACTAATAACAAAATTCAAATTGCTCCAGCAGACGAGGATTTTCAGGATGCTGAGAAGAAACTGAGTTTTTAAGAGACTCTAGAAGAGCCACCCACTGCTTGTGTATAGTAACCGTGAGCCTCTTGACGAAATGCTTCAAATAGTTAATTAGATTTGCTGGTAAAAAAAAAAAAATCAGTCATTAGGAGTTACCACTCCAGAGACACCGGATAAAGGCTGTTACTGGCACACCTACAGCTTTGGCCAAAGCCAACTAAAAAAAAATCTTTTTTAAAAAGTTTCAGTTTTTCCTCACACTGTCCATGTGGTTGGCACGATGCAATTAGCAACACATCTAAAGGGAGAACGAGGAACTTTTATTCCATTAGGGCTTTTTTTTTAGCCTCAGGAACTTCTCCAGGCTGCTAACAAGGCGGTTTTCAAGCAAGGAATAATAGGGATGCTCGGAGGCGCTGGGCCCTGGCGCGCGGAGAACCGCAGATCACCTGCAAACTGAATTTGTTCTGTTTTGTTAACCATTTATTTTGTCTTTACCGGCTGTTCAAAGGGAAGTGTGATAATCCCACTGTTCCTCGCTTGCTCAGCGGGGAGTTTAATCTAATAAAGCTATTACAGCAGAATGGATTAAAGCAACGTGAAGCATTAGTAATTCGAGGAGCAGTTAAAGAATGTTAACGCTCAGACTCCGCGTTATCCTCCCAAAAACACGATGCAGAGATGAAAGCAGAGCTCCTGCTCGACGTGTCACTCTTCAGGCACAGGGTTTCATTCTCTCAGCCTCCTCATCCAGATGTTTACAGCAAGGAGCGGGACGCTGGCCATTATTTTACAGCTGCTGAAGCCAGAGGCTGGGCAGACTTTAACTTACCAGAGTTTGGTTAATCTCTGTTATAATAATAATATCGTTTGTAGTAAGTGAGATGGGCGACTGCAGTCATCTGATCCAGCACATTATGGTGAGGCACAGCGTGAGGGGGACGTGATGGCATTCCCAGCCACCCCCCCCCCCGAGGAGCAGGCATGGGCACCTCTGCCGAGGGCCGGAGGCCCAGCCGGGCACAGGCACAGAGGCTCTGTACAGACTGGAAGGGTTGAGCTGCTACACCACACCCTGCCCCAAGCACACACAAACCACAGCGGCTTCGGCACATGGATGACCTAGGAGTGTCCTGTGGTTGTGCCAGACCTGTCTGTGACTGTCCCAAAGCAAAGATCTTAATTAATCACCATCACAAATGGGTCTTGGGCTGCCTCTCATGAGGACACCAGACCTCGTGGCTGCCATATCCCCTTGTGGGCACAGCCACCAGCCTGCTGCCAGGGTGAGCTGTGGCACCAGGTCCCAGGGAGACACAGCAGAGTAGCTAATGCAGCAGCAATGCCCTGGTGCAGGTTTTAAGTTCATTATACACTTATTTTACTGTACCCTGGTCTTATTACATTATTGATCTTACCCTGAGATCAGGCTTTTGGGGGCAGGAACACAATTAAAGCCCCAATTCAGCTGCAGATCCCTGGACTCTTTGCCAATGCCACTTCAGCCAGGAAAGCGCTTCCCCCATGCTGGGCACTTGGTCAGCCAGTAACAGACTCATGACATCAGACACCAGTACGCTCCAGGCAGCTCCTGTTCAGCACAGAGCCCAGCAGTACTCACAGCACACCTCTGCCACAACCAGTGTCCCAAGGGAGGGACACCCCACAAGGCCTTGGACAGGAGATACAGACAGGCTGCTTTGTCATAGCCCAGGAAACCCACCTGGTGCTCAGAGCTGCTCCCGCTCAGCCCCTGCCCTCCCCAAAGAGGAAACTCCACGCTCAGGGGTAAGAGCTGCAACAGGACCAGTTGGACACTGGATACACGGAGTCTTGTGGGGTGGGAAATACCCAGGCCACAGGGGAAGGCTCATGGTCAGGGCAGTCCACAGCAGAGCTGTCCCTGTCACACTGCAGCACCCACTGCCCAGAGGAAGGCTGTGCCTGAGAGCTTCCCCCATCAACACCTTTCCTTGCCATGAAAAATCCTTCTTCTGGACAGGGAAGGGTGAACCTCTTCTAGCAGTCCACACACAGTGTCTCCTACAGAAAACTGACAGCTAAGATAGGGAAGGTGATAATTATTTTAAGCAGCAGGGAGTGAATGCAGAAGAACATCCCACCTTACACACCCAGTGGTGTCAGGCTCAGGAGATGCCACCCAGATGCCATCTGCCAAGACCTGTCGTGGGACAGCAGCTCACAAACCCACCCACGCTGCACTGAGGGACAAGCATCAATTCCACAGATGGGAAATGCAGATTAATGCACTCAAAATCCCTCTTCTGACCTTCTTCACCACATTTATGGAGGGAAAAAAAAAAGAAAGGAAACCCTCCCCACTGCCATCCACAACAGTGAGTGGCAGCAGGATTGTTCCTAGGAAATGTGGGGGAAAACTTGGGAAGTGGACTTGGAGCACAAGAGTAGCTGGAAGCTTAACTATGGAAAAAACCTATTGCCTCTACATGATGCAAGTCCCTCACTTAATTCAGTCACTGGTTAATTTGTTTCTTTGTTTAATATGATAGAAACCCCAGGGATCAAATCATTCATAATAAAATTATATTAGTACTTTATTTTTGTCATTCCTGATTGCTCTGAGCAAGCGTTATTGGAGAGCCTGACCGTGGGATACAGGAAGTTGCCATTTAATTAATATGAAAGGTGCAAAATTTTGAATAATATTGAAGGAAAAGAGCCTCAGGACATGGCAGGAGACTTGGTGTGTTATTAACTCCTACTGCTTCCCACACTGTGCTGGCTGGCAGCTTTGGGTGCACTTCACAGGGAGATTCCAGCTCCGAGGCCTGAAGTTGCTCCAGATGTTATGGGCAGAAATTCCCAGGTCTCACCAGCTGTATTGACACGTATCAGAGGGAAGTCACAGACTGGGGCATCAGGCAGCTGCTGCCCCTCCTAGTTCTTGGGTTTAGGGTGTCAATGACAGCCAGCTCATTAACCAAATTAGCTCAGGAAACCCCATTACTACTGATGGCTTGAGAATAACCACCAACCCTGCAGCCAAAAGAGCTGAATCTTGGACAACCTGGGGAAAAAAGTTTCCAAGTGAAGGTGGCCACAAACACCTGCTTGACACCAGAGCTGTCCTGAATCCTCTGGAAAGGACAATTACCCACTCCAGTCCAAGGGGTGAGCCCTAAGCAGGGACAGGGACAAGCACAACCTGCTCTATAAAACCCTTGAACGGGGGGAGGCTTCTGAGCACCCCAAGATCTGTGCTCACCTTTTAGCACTCCCAACAGCCAGAGCACGGGGCAAAGTCACCTTTGTCACAAGGTAAGCCTGCACCCTTTAATATTTTTGGTAGAAAAGATGAAAACTGGAGGGCAGTTAGCACAGGAGAGGGCAGTGAGGAAAGCCAGGGGATGGGAGACATGATTGAAAATGGAAATCAATCTTAATAAGTGACAGGCAACATGTACAAGGGGCAGAAAGAGGGAGTTGACAGTATTCTCCATGAACAGGGTCAAAACAAACCACACTGCTGGACTGTCCCAAAGGGAGTCACTGGGCACAGGCACAGAGAGATTACAACCAATGAGTTTTCCTAATTAATTACAGTAAGTTTAGGAAAGATATTAACCTTTATACCCTGAGGTTTATGTCAATCTTACTGCTAGAAAGCAGAATAAGATCCAGATCCTGGGGAGAGATTCGGCAGCACCAGTGTCCTCTACGGTCCCTGGGGCTTCCCCAGAAGATACCAGAGCAGACAGGGATGAGACCAAGACAGTGAGAAGATCCCCAGCTGGCAGGGTACCCGCTTTCTGCGGCATCAGCTCTCTAACCCTCTGCTTCTGCCCACACAGAGACATCCTCACTGTCCTTGAGAGCCCAGTAAAGACAAACAGTGGCATTGTGGACTAGTGGGTACAACCTGCCATAAAATAAAAAAAGAAGAAAGAAAACCCCTGGTGTAACACCACTGCACATGTAGCTTAGCAAGAGAAAAAAACCCACCTCCCACCTGGGAGGTCACATCCACTCCCAGCACACACAGGGTAGGTAGAAGCCCAACAAGCTTCAAGGCCACCCACAAATGATGACTCTGTCCCTTCCTCGCGGTGAGCACGGACGCTCCCAATGATTGATGTATTTATTGCTTTTGGGTGAAGTCTTTGCTTGAAAGCTGCAGCCAGGACCCTCCCCAGCAGAATGAAGCAGAGTCTGCTCTGCCTCAGCTGAAGCCCCATCACTGTTTAACCCCAGAGTTAATGTGGCTCATTCATCTCACACTCTTTCTGCTGCTGAGTGTCTCTGTAGCTCTCGNCCCATCACTGTTTAACCCCAGAGTCTGATTCAACCTGGGGGCTGGAGTGACGTCCCCAGCGATGTGGCTCATTCATCTCGAGCTCTTTCTGCTGCTCTCAAGCCATCCAGCCCCAGCACTCACAGACCGTCCAAGACTGCACCACACCAGATTTGGTTTTAAGGAAGCCACATCCTGCTAGTCACACATCTTCTGACATGGTACTGGGCACACATGTATCAGGAGATTCAGAGTTGACATTCCCATAGAAACCCCATTTTCTCCCCGCAAGAACAGCCCATAACAACCAAGTGTGTCTATAAAGGCAGCAGAGCCTGTGATGCTCATTTCTGCAGAGACCACACATCCCCAGGACAACTTTAAGTGCAAACTCTGTCCCCTGTGATTCAGGCCAAGAGCATGAGCTAGGACAAGGAACAGCCCAAGGATTTCACACAAGTTCTCACTCCACAGGCAAGGTCTGCTTTGTAATCACTGGGACTGGTTTCATAAACATGAAGGTTTTATCCAAACAGATCCTCATTTTCAGGTCAGCTCTTCACAGCATCCACCACCTAGACATAGGACATCCTCTTTTTTCCCCCAGCTCCAGAAAGTGCTGTCCTTTGTCACCCAGCAGCTCCCTAAAGAGTCACAGCTTGCAAGTTTAATAGCTTCTATTCCCATAACCAGCTGAAGGAACCCGTAACCAGTTTTAGGAAGAGTCCCCAGTGCTCATGACCCTTCATTGCACCAATGATGCTTTATCCTTGGTCTGCACATGGAAGGTACCAGAACAGTACTGTAAGACACAGGACATGCTGCCCTGTTTCATATTTGTCCTGGGAACAGTTCCTCCAGCACTACCAGCTGACTAACCAGGCACAGGACCAGGGGAAGCTTCCGTGTGGCTGCAGGATGCAGAGGCATCTGCTGAGCTGGGGATTCCTGGGAACCAGCCTCCCTGCAGCCCCTGCCCTGCAGAGCAAACCAGGAGGTCCCACAGCAGCCCAGCACTGGTTCCCATACCTGCTCCCAGCAGCAGGTCACCTGGTTACTGGTACCCGCCCCCAGCGGCAGGTCGCCCGGTTACTGGTGCCCACTCCCAGCGGCTCGGTTACCTCCTGAAGCACAGGAATGCTGCCTCAGGCGCTGTATTTAGTGTGCCCAGGGGCACTTCAGTCCCTGCTCTCACCACTTGCTGATACATTTGGCTACAAAGCACTTCAGGGCCCTTCCTCAGCAAAAGGAGGAAGGGGGAAGGCTGCTGGGGCTGGTGCCCTTCCCCAGGCCCTCCCAGCCCAGCTATTCCTGTGGGACCTCCAGCATCAGCTGGAAGAGAAGTGGACTCAGCCATGTGCTAATTCCACACTTACTGCTGGCTCAATTAGCCACCCCATTCCCAGCTTCACAGCCTATGAGAAAGTGTTTCTCTCTGCTAGAATAAGCTTCAGGCTTGGCCAGGGCTCAGCGTGAAGCCCCCGGCGCCCCAGAAGAGAGGCGCCGCTATGAAGCGCCACACACCCGCTAACAGCCAAAGCAACGTCCTGCAGGGGTACAAGGAGCACCCACAGGTCCCACAGCAGCAGGTTTGGGGCATGGTGGGAGTTGGGAGAGTCTGGTCACAGCAGTGAGTGTCCCCAAGGTGACACACAAGGAGGGGGGTTGGGCCTTTCCCAGCATTTTCATCAATCATCCCAGCACCAACATGTCTCTGACGCTGGTGACACATCCCAACCGCCCAGCTCTGGATGCTGGAGGACATTTGGCTTTAGTAAGGGGGCACTACCATGGGAAAGGACCAACTTCAGGAAAAGGGCACAGAGAATGAACCTGTGGAGTGCTCAACCACAACCCAGACACCTTTGTGCTTTGTCCTGCTCCAGCACTATCTTAGAAGCCCCCACAGTCAGCAAGAGTCACTTAAGTGATTCTTCTCCTCCCTTCCACATCTTCCATAGGTTAACAAGTGTTTCCCAATTGGCAAGTCCCCTCTGCCATTTCAGCAAGCAAAAAAACCAGAGGGCCCAAGACAGTACCAGTTCAGACAGTGACATGCTTATAAACAGCTTTTTCCCTTGTTTTGTGAGATATTCACAAGCAGTAATGTAATTACAGCCTCCTGTGAGGTCCAGTATGAACAGGTCTCCTCACTAGAAAGAATTCATGTTTTCAATGCCTATCAAGGCTTTGGAGGTACAAGATGCTGTAGGATACAAAGGACAAAAAATATGAGGCTACAGTTAAAAACATATTGTAAAGGGTCCCTTAAACCCCAGTGTGGTATCCTTTTATCATTCCTTCATTCAGAGGTTAGTAGGTTATTAACCTGTATCCCGAGGGAGGAAGGATGCACATCAATTATAGCAATTGAATAGACAAATGAAAATCAAATTAAAAATTTAACACGCACAACCATAATTACAATACAGTGCTTCTGAGAGGAATTTCATGGGAGGAATGAAATATTGAAATGTTTTCCCAATTTCAGCTGCAATTCACAGTAGCAGGAAAGAGTAGTGGAGAGAGGGAACCGACTGAAACCGAAGTCAGACAGGAGACCTCGATGAAGTCTTTAATCCTGAAACATTCTGGTGACAAATCCATCGTAATTTAATTGACTAGTCCAGTATTTAACACTGTGAGGAGTGCTTTAAAAAGAGATTTATCTGCAGTACTCCCAGCCCCTGTCCAGCACAAGTGGGCAAAGCTGATGAGACCCTGCAAGCCCCACTCTCCAGCCTGGGGCCACCAGCGCTCTACTCCACCACCACAGAGGGCACAAGCGCTGCACCCGCTTGCTATGAGCTGTCAGGTCTGATTCCCCACAGGGATGGACACACTCCCTCGTTTCACCTCCTGTACAGCCAGTTTCAAGACCATCATTAAAACCCAAATGACCCAGAGAAACCTGAACCTGTTCTCTGATCACTCTTGTAACTGTGCAGTTGTCCTCCGGATCGGTGCCCTGCGCCACCCCCACACCTATCGGGAAAGAGCAAGTGTTCAGAGGCCTCCATCAGGGAACAAATATTGTCTAAATCTGCCACCCACTGAGAACTTTTGATTGCAATTTTAGACTAAGATGCAAAAATATTTATCTCATTTAAGTAATTAAATGTGTTTACACTGTGTAATTATGTGTATTAACACTGGCATATTTAAACAAATAAACGATCACAACACTCCTGCCTCCCCTGGCATTTCCATACCACAAGCTCTGGATCCATGAGCCTCCCAGCCACCAAAGCTCTGCTGGAACACACATGCAGGACACAAGGGGTCCCTGGCTGCCCCATGCCCATTGAGTTGGGCTGCCACCTTCCAGCACTGCACAGGAAAAGAGGTGAACACCACCATGGCACAGCCACCCCCTTTCAGTAGCTCTAAGGGATGGCAGGGAAGAGGCTCAACAAAATAAACGACCTGGCCAAGGGCAGGTGGGTTTGATGTAACCACCACCATGTGTAAGCCAAGATAAAGGTGGGCCTCAACCCCAAACACTGATGCCTAGCTGGCAGCTAGGGGCTATTCCAACAGCTGGCTTAACCAACAGAAGAGCCATTTTGGGGTTGCAGAAAACCCTTTCCAAGTTGCACCAGGAAACACTAGAAGTCACATAACTCCTGCAAACACCACCCAAGAAGGTGGAAAACAAACTATGCAACCCAAGTGCACACACAAGACCTAGAGCTCCTTGCTGTCCTGGATTCACCAAGGAGAGCTGGCAGAGGAAAGCCAACCAGAGTCCTGGGAAACAACCAGACAGAAGAGGAGCAAATAATGCTGATGAAGGCTTCCCATTCCCCCAGAAGTCCTGTGTAGTGGTCTGTCTTGATATTCTGCTTTGAGAAGACTGCAGCACACAAGACCACATGCTCATTGAACTTGTCTCCAACACCACAAGTAGCATGTGGATGTTGTCAGCAAAGACAGAAAATACCAGCACAACTCATGGGAAACACAGGAAGATGAACATCAGGACAGCCAAGCCCATCCCTTCCACCCTATGGGCTTGGCCAAGCACCCCCACAAGCCACTGTCAGCCCAAGCACTTGCTGGCAGACATGGGACACACATCTCTTCCTCCCCCAGACTGCCCAGAAACAGCTTCCTAGCAAGGACTCCAAGTTATCCCAACACCAAAGCTGGGGAAGAAGAGGCTCAGCTTCTCTCCACAGATTTGCCTGAAACTTCAGCACTTCATCACTTGTAAACCAGGGCCAATTACTCAGAGACAAACAGGGAGCGGAGGCAGCGGCGCAGCGGAGCTGTGCCATTTTACTGCTATTTCTGTCTATAGAAAATCTTCTGTAATTTGTTTACAACTACCAGATTCAACAATAGTGTGCAAATGCAAACCCACTTATGTTAATGCCCTCTCTCTCTCTTTCTCAGATCAGATTCTGAATAAAAATTAGGTAAATACTCTGTTTGAAAATATATAAGATGAGAACTAGTTGGGGAGGGAGCAGGAGAACCTCCGAACGCACGATCGTATCAACGATATTATTTTTTTTTTCACTTAATAACTTAAGTGTACTGTTAGTGAAATTACAACCTGCTTGTGACAATAAATTTACAACAAAATTCATTCCATAAATTATTCAATTCTCTGACTGCGACTACGCTGAGAAGTATCACCAGGAGCAGGTGATTAGCATGTGAAAGGGAAGCCATCTCCAGCCTGAAACAATCACTGTCACACCTCCATTTGAAGATGCCTAGTGGAGTTTTGTAAAATTACCATTAAGAATACACATTTAAGGCTTTGTAGTTCCTATAAAAGCGTTAAGTATTTGATTTACATTAGATTCATTTGTTCTTTCTTCAACTGTCTCTTCTCCCCACAAACCATAACCGTTTCAATAAATGCTGGCTCAATCAAGTGTGCATTAAAACAAAAGAATTTAAGTTCAATAAAAGTGATGAATCAGAAGTAGAGTTTCACTGTCCCCCTCCCCACAACTGCTACAGCAGGAGAAACAGGCTGATCTGGTAGAGACACAAAAGTCTTGTCCCACATGGACACATGCTCCTGGAGAGATAACCCAGCGTCTGGGCCACCCTCACAGAGAACTCAAACTAACACCAAGTCCTTCTCACCCTCAGCAGGGAGAGAAGGTTGGGGACAAAGAAGCATTTCTACACAATCCTTTATCCTCCTTCAGACAACCAGCAGAGCTCTGAGCACACAAAACTTGGCAACTCACCCAAGCTGAACCAGATTATTTCAGGTATCCACCAAATAGAAGCTTTATCAAAAGCTCAGAGTCTTCCCAATGGCTACAGGAGAACAAGACCACTAAACACAACTAGTGCCCAAGCATCATCAGCACCCACCACAAAATCAAATAAAAACAAGGGAAGTGCCCTACCAGGCTGCTGAGATGGTTCCTTCTGCTTCCACAGGCATCTTCTGCCATCATCTTCTGTCCCAAACAGCTCTACAGAAGGCTCACCACAGCAGGAGAGATGACTGCAGCCACAGACCCCATCCATCACCAGCAGCAACTCCTTCCAGCAGCCCCTTAAAAATAGTCAGATAGGGCAGGGAACAGATTAAAACCTGCCACCTGTGCTCTCCTTTTACACTAATGGGTTGAAGAGTTTCTTTGTTTTAATTGGTGGCTGCAGGAGTAGCTCCTCTGAAGACACCTGTTACCTCCCTGATGGGGACCCACCAGCAGCTGTGATGTCTCACCCTGAGCAAACGAGGAGATGGGAGAAACCTGAGCATGGTTTTCTCAGGTGACCTGGCTCAGTTCATCAGAACACCCCCACCAACAGCTCTGCAACTCACATTAAAAATAAAATGAGAATTGTTCTAGAAGTGGTGACCACAAGGGGAAAAACCCAAACCTCTCTGCTGCTTTACCCAGAAACTTCACTGGCTCCATGTAGGGGAACTTCTCCTTCTGCTGACACATTGCTTTGCCTTGTCTTGCTCCCAGACACGTTCCCCAGGTCCTTCTAGAAGCCTCTCCCATCTGAGAGCAGTAGCTTGCATTATTGATGAGGTCAATCCCAGCTATGCAGAGCGCCCTGGACGTGTAATGGAGAGGCTGACTTGTATCCAATCCAAATTCCACGCGCTTCACGGAGCTTACGGCTTTCCCATGGATGTGTGCGGCAGGGACGTGCCCCATCCCAGCCACGCCACCAGTCCCACCACCGCGACGCCTCTGGGGAAGTTCTCATGCCCCCCATAAAGTTTTATTTCTTTTGGGGGATGGAAACTGAGCACAGACACCATGTCCCTTCTCATGGCTTCTCCCCTTGGACGCGCTGGCTCCCCCCGGCTGCCGCCTGACCGCACAACTGGTGGTTGTGCTCTCAAACAGTATTCTGGAGGTTAAGGGAAAGGGGCCACTTTTCAGGAGCACGAGGAAGGCAAAGCCCAGGCCGTGTCGTTTCCAGCGGCTCCATGAAAAGCCAGGAGCAGCCAGGAGCAGCCAGTGCCCGGGTCAGCATCCGCGGCTGGCAGCCGGTGCTGGGGCTGCTTCCCAGGCAGCTTCTCGTGGTGATGCAGAGGCTTCTCTCTCCTGTACCCTGCCAGAAGCACCCTGAGCCTGTGGGGTGTACCCACAGCGATTGCTGCACAGGCCAAGAGGTGAAAGGCCAGCGGGTCTAGAGCAGGAGCTGAGCTTTTACTGTAACTACGGGGACGAAACGTGGTGTTTGGGTGGGAGGATATTATTCACGGGCAGAGAGGAACCACGAGGGATCTCCATGGCAGGGGCTCTGCATGTGTCACTGGAAACAGCCCCACTCCCTTTGGACAAGACCACTAAATCACAGAGACAGGTTAGGAAAACAGAGGTGTTTCTGAATCCCTCAGCTTTGAGACCGAAAAGTAAATAACTGTTTTAATTGAACCCCCAACCCACCCCAAGCAGATTCACGTCATCAGATGCAGCCCGATAAGGGAGAGAGGGACGCTGCTTTCCCAGCCACATTAACCAGTAACAACTGTGTAACTTCACCAGGGACGGGATCACGGAGACATTAATAAGTGATGAGATCACAGAACATCTGGAGAAATGTGAGCTGATATAAAAAGTAGCCAGCAGAGCCTTATAAAGGGTAGATCTTGTTTGACAAATCTGCTGGAATTTTTTAAAGAGGCAACACAGACTCCAGACAGGAAGAAAACATGGGACATAATCTGTTTGGATTTCAGAAGGTTATTTGACACATCAGAGCCCACGGGCTGGTGTACAGCAAGTCAGAACTGCACCAGCTCCGAACGGGCAAACGGGACGGAGCAGGTCACGAGCCCGGCACGTTACCGGCGACAGACATGGGACACAGAGCAGAGCACGTGACACACAGCGAGACATCCTCTCACCAACACCTGACACCCCACCCCATGGGCTGCACTGGCCCATAGTGGGGAGCACGAAGTGACAGGCTGTGTAAGGCCACGGCGCTCAGTGTAACTGTGAAATGAGCGGGTTTCGTGTTAGAGGCCTCACATTTTGGAACCCACAGAGCAGAAGAGGCTGGGGGAGCCCCTGGGAACAACCACAGGAGACCTGTGGGTGGGCAGAAGGTGAACACAGTGCACAGAGCTGTGCAGGACTGGCAAAACTGGCTGAGTCTTCCACGACCTGTGCACCAGCTGGTTGTGGAGACCACGCTTGGACTGCTGGAATGAGGGAGCTGCATCCCTGCAGGCTTTTGCCTTAGGACAAGGGCATAAAAAGTTACTGGTAACTCACACTGAATGGAAATGCAAAGGGCTTGCTCTTTGTATTTTATAGATCAATGTTTTACTAGTGTTTGTTTTCCCAAACCCCTTTAAACTCTGCATGGTTTTATCTCTCCGAATAAAGAGAGAGGAAGATCTGTCCAAAACCAGGTTCTGACACAGCTGTGGGTGGACATTTTTGGTGTGCCAAAGTTTTATGGTCTTTCTTTCCACCCTTGAGGCTCTCATTGCTTCCACCACCTGGCAGCCACCAGTGCTGCACAGGCAGTCCTCACAGAGGGACGAGCATCCAAGGGCTGACCCAAGGAATTGCTGCCATTTGGGTCCCTGGAAGGTGGCAGATCTTCTTCAAACTCCCCAGAAGCAGCAAGCCAGCAGTGAGCTGGGTGACAGAGAGCTGGCAGCTAGCAGATGTCCTCTCCAGCACCAGCCTCCACACGCTCATCCTGGATGAACCAATGGGGAACTTCTCACCTGCGAGTACAGTCCAGCGTCCTACGTTGGAGGGGTCACAGAGGGGGAGGGCTCCAGACTCAGATTATCCCACGGTGGAAAGTCAAATGACTGCTCCAGAGTTCCCTGGATGGTTAGAGAAGAGGTGGCAGCAGCAGGGCCTGTAGAAACAGAAAGCAACACCAGGAAATTAAAGGAAGGAAAAGTCTCTCCCAAGGGGATGCTGCTGCATCTCTGGCTGGGCTACAAGTGATAGTACGAATACTCACAGGGTGCAGGTACACACAGGGCACCTCCTCAAAGGAACATCCACACCCCTGCCTTCTGCTCGTCATCACTGGCCCTCCTTTCTTCTTGAGTAAACCACGAGTGACCAGGATGATGTGGTCAGTTGTACTCCCACCCCGTGCTCCTCTTTGCAGCACAGTTCTCCTTAGGGTGGTGGAAGAGGAGGCGCAGGGCACCCCCACGGCCCTTCGACAGGAGCACTCGTCTTGTTCTGGGTCCTTCTGTCCCCTCCAGCAGGCAGCAACAAGTGAGAACCAACACAGAATTCAGCCTCCCCCATCAGGCTTGATCACATTTTCTGCTTCTCAGCCGAAACATATTGATCTGCTTACTCTTTGGGATGGAACATGGAAGAAGACATGTTCCTCATATATAAAAATAAATTATTTAATGTAGATGTCCAAACACATATCCAGCTGTATTACACGTGTAGGTCGATACATTATGTTTTTGCTAAGCATCTGGCCATCTCTGGAGATAAAAACATATATGAAATTAAGCCCCAATTTACCACGTTACGCCAGTTTAATACACCCACTGATCTTAGCGGAGTCAGACTTACAGGGAACTGGGAGGGCATGAGGATAACCCAGAGAGGAGACAACCACATGGAAAGAAAGGGGGAAAAAGGCATCACAGGAAGAGGTGGGTCAGTGACATGAAAGGCAGCTGGCTGTTTGGGGGGGTCTGGCTGAGCATCACCCGAGACGGCGCTGCCAGGGGATGTTTCGGAGACGTTTCTGATAAAACTGAAGCCTCCGCATGGCACGAGGTGCAGCCGGGGGTCCGCCTGGGTGTGGGGCAGGGGGAGCAGAAGCAAAGGACCAGTGAGCATAGAGTGAAATGCAGAAGGGCTGCAGGGCACTCGCAGCGATGAGGATCCCAGCTGTGGGATGCACAGTGTCCACTGCAGGGCA
>VXBZ01003668.1:0-42762 GCA_013399135.1 Heliornis fulica | reverse complement strand
TATGCACAGAGGATTGTTTTCAAACACAGCTGGCAGTGCAGCAGGCTGCTGAGGCAGCAGCACGGTCCTGAATTACAATTTTTATTTATTATTTTGTTGTGCTCCCAATATTTTTCTTACAGCACAGAGAAGGAAAAAGGCAATTTTCAAAAGTTTATAACTCAACCCTACTGCAATGAAATGTCATTTGGGAGACAGAAAAGTGGGGGAAGAAGGACATTTACAGCCAATCTCTGGTGCTGGTGCTTTTTCTTGTCTCCTTACAAACGTCTGCAGAAAACACCCTCGGAATTAAGGCTGAGAGAGGAAAAAAGATGCCAGAAATGCCAGGGTGGAGTATGTTAAGCCCTCCCAGTGCTACATGGAGCCCCTTGAAGCGTTTGTGTGGAAATAACCGTGTCGGGGTACGCTGCCCGAGGGCCCATCAGCGCCGGCCACAGCGCTCCCACAGCTCGTAACTTTGGAGCCACAGCTCATCATGGGGCACCAGCTGCCCCATCTCCACCCTGGCTTAGAAGGACTCAGCAGCTTTACCAAAACCCCTTGGAGGATTTCATTGTTCCTCAAGGGAAGCCCAGACCCCATTCCAATGCCAAGAAGCAATCCCCCAAAACCTGGGAGTCACCCCCAGCCAGGCGCCGACACCAAGCCCAGCAGCACTGGGTCCCCCATGCCCTCTCCCAGCATTCTGGTGCCCACATTAGACACCAGGAATTTCTTTAAATAAATCCTTACCAGGGATTTTTCCTGGGTGCTCCCCAAAAACTAATGGTAGAAACGGCTCTGAAGAGCTAAAGATAAGAGCAGCATTATGCACCACGTGTTTAAAATGCATCTCAAACCGCTCTTGTTGTGGATCCTGGAGTAAAGCTGGTGGCGGTTTCACCCAACTCATCCAGAGGCATCATTAGACACAGAGTAAGGTGGGGAGAGAAGGTGTGAAAATAAGGACTCGTGTGCTGCATGAGAGGCAGGGAGCTCACTGCCAAGAGCTGCCTTTTCTCTAGCTGCAATACAGAGCCTTAAAATACTTTCCACACAGGCTTTCTGTGTAAAAAGCCCAGTCAGTGAAAAGTTACACTCATTTAAACAAAATTAATAAAGAAATGTTCTGCTTTTTATCATCTTTCCACCTCTCATCATTTATCATGCAAATTAAATTGCAGTAATAGAAAATGTAAAGAAAACAAACTCTGCAGCACACTGAAACCTCCATCCAGCGAGAGATAAGGCTGAATATTAGAAGGAAAGGTGCAGAAAATTAGCTGTCCACACAATAACTGGGAGGGAAACTGGTTTATTTAGCCTGGAGGGATTTTTTTGTTGCAAACTGACTAAATTAAAATCCTGACTATTATACCCAGTATCGCGCCAGAAAACGCCTTTTCCTTGCACTTTTAGATAAATTTTCATTGATCTCATTTTATGCATGATTACACTTTTAATGAGATGTACAGTATTTCCAAGCTAATTTTAAATGCCTTCTCTCTCCTTCCCCCGTCCCGCTCACCTCCTCCCACCGCACACGCACTTACCGCTCGCTGGATTAACATTCTGATAAATTGCTAGACCAGAAAGGAGCGTTACCGGGAGGAAAGAAACTACTTCCATCTTTGGCAGCTCCAGTGTAACCTTAAAAATGCCCAATGTCTAATTACAGCCCCTTGCAATTCCTTCCAAGCACAACCATTTTATTTCGGGTCACAGTTGTATTTGTTGTTGGGAACCCCAAAACACACCCTGGTTTGGGGATGGAGTCACCTCTCTGCCGCCAGCGCTCGCCGCAGGACCCGGTGCTCCTGGGAAACTCAAAACTCTCCAGAAATAAAAAGTTTTATTTGCAGGATCTTTGACTCCTGCAACTAAAGCACAAAGCAGGTGAACGTGGGCGAACTGGCCAGTTGCCAGAGCGTGGAGATCTTGACTTCAGAATACTGGGCAATAATGGATTTTCAGCATGAAAAATACTTGGCTCGTTCCCAGAAGTTTTAAACTTTATTTTCTTCCTTTGGCTATTTTTGGTGGAGTCCTACCCTGTAAAACAAAGGGGGAAACTGCCGGGACAAAGCGTGAAATCCCAGCTCTGCCTCCAGCCCATCAGGAAGCTTTTCTCTCCCCTCCAGCCGAGTGACACTGTGTGTCTTGGAGCACATCCCAGCGCTGCCCACTGCCAGTTTACATCAAAGCATCCATCACCACCCTTCTGGAAAGTTCCACTGTCCTAGCCAATGTGTGCTCACCTCACAGATGACGGTAAGCAAGGCAGTGTGGGACTACGTCAGGGTGTCCGTGGGCATCACAGGTCCATCGTCCTGCGGGCCAGAGCTGCGCTCGCTCCTGGGAGTCGGGCTGACCGGGCACGACCTGCGGTGAGCAAAGCCCCAGAGCCCTTACACTGATCCTGGCAGCAGCAGCGGTGTCGGGATGGGCCGAGAGCTGCCTCAGCACCGGCTCTGCACCAGGTCTGCACCAGCAGCCGGGCTGGAGAGGAGCGGGGACGGACCAAGAAGAGGGGGGACATCGGGGACCATGAGATGGGGGGACTGTGAGTGGAGCAGAAGTGGAGGAAAAAATCATGGAGGATGGTGGGATTGGGAACAGAGCTGAGACGCAGTCTGGGCCCTGAAAAACACCAGAAGGAAGGAGGAGTATCAGCTCGAGCTGAAGCGTCTCGAGGGGGGATTAGGAGTTTAGACGCGGCACAGTGGAAATGAAGCCGAGTAAAACGTCCCACAGACAGTGGGAGCAGGAAGGAATCTTAAATGCAAATCCACATTTCACAAAGGATTTATCGCTATCCAGCACTGCTTTGAGAATTAAGTGTTTCCATCAGAAGTCTTGTCCCGGCGCACTGACAGGACAGGCGGCGTGAGCCGTTCCAGATGTGGGCGTGCAGATGTGCTCACGGGCCTGCAAGGCAAAATAGGCCCCAGCTCTACCCAGACTGATGAGCAGGACTTTACACAACACATGAAGAATCCCCACGGCTGAGAACACATGGATACAGCGACAATCAAAACCAGTGTGTGAAAACTGGACAGGGCTCCTAGAGAAGTCAACACTGGAAGAGATGGACCAGAGACGGTGGAGCAGAATCCACCCCTCGGGCTGCACCCCCGAGTCCCGGGCGACCGCGGCTCTGCAGGACGAGCAGAGGTTTCCATGAGGAAATGACAGGTCTTTGTGCTGACCTTACAAACCTGAGGAAGGTGCATGGCTAGAGAGGGCGGCGAGCCGTGGCCGTAGGTCACACTGGCATTACACGGGAGCGGTGGGAAACAGCCATCACCTCCACAGCCACACGCCAACGTGTCCTGCGAGTGATCCAGGCAGGGGAAAAGAAAGGGAGAGAAAGAAGGGGCTGGGGAGAGGAGAAGCATCTCGTGTGGGCTCAGCAGCTGTAGGCTCACCAAAGGAGACCAGAACCTCCAGCGAGAGCGGTGCCTTCCGAAAGGAAAATCCAGCTCCTCCTCACGCAGCGCCACGAGTCGATCGCACGGCGACCGCACTATCCCAGCCCCGCGCGTCCCACCACACGACCCATCGTGGCTCCCTGCACACGGCATCCAAGCCAGCGGCGTTCCCGCTCCCTGTGCCCACGGCTCTTTCCCTGTGGTACCTGCCAGGGCTTGCTGAGGGATCACCTGTGTGTCAGCTGCCCACCTACAGCAGACCCAGGTGAAAACAAATGTCCTTTTTAAAAATATATATATATAGAGAGAGAGAGGGGTTTTGATGAATATTTGTACAAGAAGTAACACAGGAAGAGCAGCAGCATGGGGTACACCCTGGATTAACCCACCTGGCACTCTGTCTCTGCCAGGGAGCAGTAGTGGGTGCCTCAGGGGAGCACAACCCCTTCTTCCCCACGTGCTTTGGCATCTCCTCCACCCAGCCCCGTCTCTGTGGGGCCAGTTGCGCTCCGCAGACACCCGAGTGTCACCCCCGTGGTGCGGGGGTCTCTCGGGCCGGGGCTGTTCTCAACAGGGAACGTTTTCAGAGCAATCCCAGACATTTGGCAGGGAAATTGCCAAAGCTGCTTGAAGGTGTGTGCAGCTTTTAACACACAACAGCAATTACTGCCTTCGATTAAAGGCTCTGCAAATGGATCCCGTCCGTGTGCTGGCAGGTCAGGGAGCCTGATCCAAATCTGCACTCAGGAGCACGAACTCGGGGGCCGTGCCGGATCGCGGGCGCTTAGGTGAGCCCCCAGCCCCGGTGCCAGTCGATAGCCCCAGGTGAGCAGAGGGCAGCCCGGGGCTGGGGACACAGGTGACATCACCCAGGTAAACTCTCCCTTCCAACACAGGCACAACCAACTCCCACACCCTGTTACTGCCGCTACCGCTTTATTAAAATGCATAAAGCAGCCAGAAGCAAAGACACCAATAAATTCTTCTGTAAAAGCAGAAATGTTTTTTTCAAACGGCTCCCTGAACGCTAATAATCACAGCTCTCTTATGTGTACTTGACTCTGGTTAACCTTTTTCTGGCACTTTTTAACTTCTCCAAGTCAGGTACTAATATGGAACTAATGTGGGGTTTATTTTCCCTATAGGAATAGCAGAAAGAGCATGCACATTATCGTAATCACGCAAGCTCCTTCCAGAAACTGCAGGACTTTAGATCAAAGCATCCGCATTATGGCACAGGAAAAGAATTTAATAACAATTGTGGGACTAAGCATTTTTTGGTAATGTTAAGGGGGTTTTATTGAATATTAATCCTATAAAATGCTCCTGAAAGTTGGCAGAAGGGAAACCGATGCCCCAAATAGTTAGGGCGGCCTTCCTCATGGCAGGGGTGCAACTGCAGCATCGTCAGAATTCCTCGTGCCACCAGCAGAAGGACAACAGGACAGGACACTGCATCCTGCTGGAAACAGAGCTGAGAGAACAGAGCCTCTAACTGTTCACATCAGCCAAGAGCTCGATGTTTGTGTGTACTTTGAGTTCAGAGCTCGCAGCTTCTTTCACTACAACTCACCCTCAGCGTTTGCACTTTCACTTTTACCTCCTAGAAACGCTTTTCATCTCCCAGGGGAACAGAGATGCTGGGCTCGTGTCTGACATGGACATGAACAAGAGGTACCCAGCGTTCTCCCCACCTACTTCTAACTGCTGGAGACTTTCCCTTTCTTGTCCCTTTTTCTCTTCCTGGAGGAGGTCACTCAGCTGCCCGACACGGCGGCAGTCATGCTCCAGCCGCATTAATCCCTGCCCCGCTGAGCCGCCGGAGGAACTGGAATTCAACTGACACCAGTGGGGGAAAGACAGAAGGAAAAATTAAGGAGGGGGGAAATGAATGACTAAATAATTCAGGCAAAGGACGGCTGCTCGAACAAAGCAGCGTCTGTGCGCAAGGGAGGGCCAGGCTGCTCTAGGACAGATAACGGCACCACCGGTGACCGCGCTCGTTACAAAAGCAAAGCCAGGTCATGTGTCTGGGGCTCTGGGACAAGAGCCATCCCCCAGCTCCACTGACCTGCTGGGCACAGCACAGGCAAACCCCCATGAAGCTGAAAGGTGCCAGGCACTGGGCACAGACCCTCTCGCTGGCACGTGCCCAGGAAAACCTCGCACTTGGTGGAGACACTTTCCCATCTGTCTGTTGTACAGATACCCTAAAACAATAAACATCCAGGTGCCACAGACAAGGAGAGCTGTTCCCCCATGGTCCCATACCAGGATCTGCCCCGTGAATGGCACCACCACCAGTGCCTGTGGGCATCCCCATCCCTGCTGCACTGATGCCCCGAAGCCGTTCAGCTGTCGAGGCCGGGACAGGGCAGAGAGCACATCAACACATCTCGTTATCTTAGTGGTTCATCCATGCAGCCATGTGACTCTGTGAGCATTCGGCTTCATTCCACACCAGCCAACCCCACACCACCCCAGCACAGGCTGCCAGACACCTGCAGCCCCATCACCTGGACGGGTCCAGTCAAACAGAACCCTGCTGGGGAGGCAGGAACGCTCTCCAGGCCCCGCACGTGCTCCTCTGGCATGGCCGGAAGTTACTTTAGAGACAAACCAGTGGTGCTGCCCCACAGCTGGGCCTGGGGTGCAAAGTGATGGTCTAAACATGTTGGAGACAGACAAGGTGGGTGCTGCAGTACAGATTTTAGGCATGAACTACGTATGTGAGTGGGATCCCGAGAGCTGCAAGGGATTCCTTCACATCCACAGACAGATTACTCACAACAGAAGAGTTAAGCTTCACACAATCCCAAAGCACGTGCACGCTCTCAGCTGCCCTCAACATGCCACGTGCCTCTGGGAGTGGTGAGCACATGAAGTTGTTGCAGACATCTCAGTGACCCAGTGTTTTGCATACAACATACTCTGCTCTCACCTAACCTTGCTGTAAATGTCCCCAGGACTGAGGTCTCTCCTGTCTTTGAGGGACTTGTGCCTGAAGATTTCACTACTCATTGCTTTTTTCCCCTACTATTATCCAAAACTGGGAAACAGGCATCCTGCCAGATGACAGGCCCTGTCATCACTGTCACAGGCGCTGCTGTGTGCTGAGGTGGCTGCTTAGTCACTACTTAACCATGCTGCAAAAATTTACCCCTCTCAATCTCTTCTCACAAGCCGGTTCGTCCAGGTCCCAGTTCTCTTTGTTGCAAACTTGTTCCAGTCCATTAACAGAAACCCAACAACATGGTGCCAGATCTCCCAGCCACAGCCATAGGTCACTGCTATTTTCCTGCCCTTTACCACGATGGCTTCGCTCAGGCAGTCTGAATCTCACCAGTCACTTTTCCTATGTGACGCTGCGAGCTCATCTCCTACTCACTGCTTGTTGTTACCCTGACATGTGTCCCAGCTTCCCTCTGCTCAGGTTCTCCCCTATGGAATATACCTGTGATGGATTCATACTTTCATACACAGGCAGCTGCATCATCTGTATTTTTCAAGGCCAAATTTCATTTTTTCCCATCCCTGCATCTAACTTCTACCAATTTCCCGGTATTCCACCTGCACAAAGCCCCTCACTACTCACCCAAGTTAGTCTGATGGTGTTCACTTCACCTCTCCAGTTACCAAAAGCTACGAAAGGAAATGCACAGAATTAATTCAGGACCAGCCACGTGGCTGGAAACAACCCAGCCCCCAACACCAAACATTTTGCCATTAAGAGCGGTGCATTTTCATTCTACTCTTCAGCCTTTTGTTGAGGTTTCCACTCAGAGGCCAGAGCTTCCACCTGCACCACCAGAATTATCCTTTCCAACACGATGTGCGAGAAGACGAGGGCTGTTCCACTCCCACCCGCCCCGGGAATCTGCTGCTTTCCTCACACCCACTCCCCTTCGTGGGTGGATCCCAGGAGAAACCTTGTCGAGTCCCATTACCTGTGCGGCTAACGAGCCTCTGGTTCGCCGTCTCCCGCGCAGTCGGCGCCCCCAGCTCCTGGGCCACCTCCCGCAGGCTGAGCCGGCGCTTGTCCCGCTGGGAACCGTGTGGGGACCGGGAAGGCACGTGCAGGAAACTTCATGTTGCTCTTCCTGACGTATCTACGGGAAACACCTCATGATTCCTGCCCCGGTCCCTCACGATCACCAGGGCAGGACTCAGGTGAGGTCAAAGCCCTGAACCAAGGACCCCACACATCTATTGGGCTACTTGGAACCTGCCTCTCAGCTTTATCACGCCAGCATCTTTTTCCCACTAAAGAGCAGTCAAGGAAAAGTTGAGCTGCCGGTGTAAAGCTGATGAGGAACCGGTCCCCTCGTTGTGGCTAAGCCCAGCAATGCTCAGGAGGTGACCAGCAGCTCTCAGGAGATGCACACCCTCGGGTGGGTTTTGTCTGGATCAGAGGGGAGCCAGCACACTTAACCCTCCGGTTTCAGGCTGCGATATGTACGAGTTATCTTACCCATAAATCTTCCAAGCACTTCCCTTTTAACCATTCAAAGAGAAAACTTCAGAGCAAGCTAAAGGGAGGCATTTTATTGTAGCAAAAGAAAAAAAAATCATAACCCCAAAGGAGATTGCCATCTTGACAATCTGTTACAAAAATCAACCCAAAAAGCGCAAGGGAGACCTCTTGCCTGCATACCTGTTTTAATGTACCGTGCAGACCATCTGAGCTACATAAACAACAGAACCTCAAAAGCTGTCGACATCTGAGTGGTTTAAAGTTGCTCTAAGGCAATTCTCTGGCAAATGGTCACATAATTATTTGTTCTGGAGACTCTGTATCGGCTGCAGAAGTAGAGAACACAAGATTGCAGATGTTCTGCCTGGCTGTGGGGCTGAAGGAAGCAAATCCTCCATTCCCTGGCAGTCCAGCCCAACCTGGGATGAGCTGCCAGAAACCCCGTTTTTCAGAACTAAACCTTCACCCTGTGACAGGTGGCTAAGGAGGAAAACTCTTGAGTCTTGCCCTTTCACAAGGCCTTTGGACTTGCCTGTTCCTGAGGTACTGAATACCTTGAGGAGTGGACAAGGCTCTCAGACCAGAGAGTCCTGTGAGCTGCCCCTGGGGATGGGCAAGGATAAACCTCCATCTCTGCCTGCCCCACCAGCCCAGGCCATCAGCATCTCCAAACCACCCTCTTTGATGAGTGCTCCAGGTCAGCTCTACCCACACTAGAGGGAGGGAAAAGAACCAAGAATCAAGGCAGTGTGAGGTGTCTGAGGAGTGGACCACTGACAGAAGGTGGCAGATGTCAGAGTCTGGGCTGGGCAGGCTAAGGACAGCAAGGAGGAGCATTTTAGGCATACCAGGACCAAAAGACATTCCAAGAACTGGTTTAGCATTCGATGGGGATTATTATATTATTACTAAGGATACAGACAGGGCAGAACTGGCCAATAAACAGTCTGTTAGGAAAGACACAGACAGCACACTCCAAGCAGAGGATGACGATGAACTAATCCAAGTCTGTTTCCCGCCAAGGGGAGTATCAAACAACCTGAAATCTGATGGCCTCTGGATACCCTGTGCTGCTGAGTGGCACAGGAGTTGCCAGGAGAGATCACCAGCCTGTCAATATGACTGAAAGAAAGTTAACAGCACAGGGAAATTGCAGAACATTATCTCTGTTCTCACTCAGAGCAAGCGAGACTTGTAACTGTCGGTTACTTAACCTGACATCAATCCTCAGCAGAAAGTCATAGAAGTTAATATAGAGCTTGATCAATAAAATATTAGAGGATGGGAATAAAATTAACTGGAGTCACAAATGTTTTGCACAGAGTCTTGTTGAGCAAACATTGATTTTTAGGTTTCGCAGTGTTGTTTGAATTGACTGACTCTGAGTTGGAGCTGTTGGGTGACCCTGGCACTCCCCTCGAGGGCTTCACCACAGGAGAGGACTGTCCCCAGGAGAGGGGCAGAGACACAGGACAGCACACAGAGGTCACTACAACCCACCCAAGCCACCATCACAGCAAGCTCCTCTGTGTTGCTTTGAGGTCAACAAGCTCCCACCTTCACTTGAGTTGATCTCCTCAAGTAGACCTTGGAGCCCTGGCTCACATCGTTAGCAGAAACAGCAAACACAGGAAACCCTGAGTATTATCACATCGTGTCGGCACTTGAGCCTCTTTTATCTGACCAGCCCAAGCAAGATGACTAAGGGCAGTGGAAAAACCATCACCACAACACGAGGGTGTGCTGGTGGAAGGACTCCTTACAGCCACCGCTGTCACACCCAACATCCCTCGGACCAGAAACGCTTTACAAGCTCCCGCGTCCAATTCTGCAGGGAAAATAAGAGAGCGAAACGGAAGTTTGGCCTCGATCCACCGAAAGCAGGAGATCATCTGTAAGTGTTACAAGGTGTTCCCATCCTGCGTTATGGCCCAGCTCCAAATCGCTGGATTTGGAGAAATCCATTATTTCAGAAGCTGAAATAGTGGCTTTTATTAAAGGGGACTGAGGCTGGCCCTTGGCGAGCTTCTGCGTGGGCTTCCTGAGGAACAGCGGCTTTGCGCTCGCTCACAGCGGAGCGGGGCTGATGTATCCAGAGGGTTGAGTTTCCAGCTGCTCAGGTAAACACAACTTCAGGCTAATTTTTATTAGCTAAAAAAGTTCTCCATGTGCAGATTTACAACGCATGCGACCGACTTGGAACTTTAATTACAAGCAGAGAATGATTAAGCTGCTTATTTGAAAGGAAAGACAGAGCAAGTCTGGTGGCCTTCTGGTAGCACTCCATAACGTGACAGAGGGGCCTGGGCTGGCACCCTGCTCCCCAGCAGCCTCGCTTACACAGCCAGCAGATGAAGTACAATCATCCCCTGGAAGGGCTCCAATGCTCGTCTGGGCCCCAGAGCCATGACTGCCTGGAAAACGGTGAAAGCCAGGAGGAAGCCGATGCCCCTGCGAGCACCAAGTGCCGTACACAGCTTGCCCAGCCCTTCCCAGAGAGGAAAGATGGCAAGGGCAAGGTTTTGGGGTGAGCTTTGGGTGATTTTGGTGCTGAGAGGCAGAGTGTTTTCTGATGCATCGGGGCCATAAAGCTGTTTAAATCACAGCACTTCTGTTGCATCTGCCCAAACGTCAGCAGTCTATTTGCAAATCATTTAGGTGTCCTATATGGACCCCTTTAGGGAAATGCTACGTGGTGGGATGCAGAGAGCAGGGCTGGGTTCTCTATAAAGTTACCTACAGAGCACTGGCCAAGTACAGTTATGGTGTTACCACACACAGAGTCACGGAAGCCAATTAACAACTAATTGCCAAAGTGCAGCACAGCACTGAGCACTCCCTGACACGGGTCCTACAGGGAAAGGACCATGATCCGGCTCCTAACGGATCCACTAACAGCCCCACAGGCTGGTGGGAACCTCCTCCAGCACATCCCTGACAAGTCCATCCCTCTGTGGACTCCTCTGCAACCCATCACTCCCCCACCGCCTGCCCCGCCAGCCTGACGCGGGACACCCACCCTCAACCATGCGCAAAACCCCCCGATTACTGGATCCAGCAACTGTAAGATTCGACTTCAAAGACATTAAAAGACATAACATTTTATTTGCCTTCTGCTTTTTAACTTTTGGGGTCCGCTCAGGTAATGCTTTCACATTTTTAATTAAAAATAAAAGCAAGGCTGCTTCTGGAGTCTTTTCTCTTTGAAGTTGGACATTTCAGTATAAGATCTGTTACCTGAAGACTTCACTAAAGCTACGAGTTTAGGGGAACATGGCCCAAAACATCTGTCTCAGCAGATCTGGACACTTCCTTCGGTTTGAGCTCGTTTAATTGTGCCTCAATCTCTTCCCATACAACCTTTCAGCAATTGAAAAGTCACTTTGCATTCCATGCAGCTGTTCTTTCTGCATTTAAGTCTAACCATAACACACAGGCTGTTTTCTATCCTCACTACACATCGCCTCCTTGCTCAGCCCAGTAACAGCCCCCTCCTTGCACAGCACCATTCCTGCCGGGGGCCAGGCACATGGCTCTGGGAGATGGTTTCATTACCACCCACCCTGGAGAAGAGCAGGGCCAGCAGCTCCGCTCTCCCACCGCCCTCGCTGCGGGCTGGGGATGCGCGCGGGGCGCAGACGGGCTCCGCGCACCTCCGCAGAGCCCCTGCGCCTCACCCGCTGCCGGCGAGGCAGCTCCTGCCAGCACAAGCCCCCAGCCTTTATGTTTCCTCTTAACCACAAAAGCGCACTTACATCCCATATTACTCAGCGTAATGGGATCCATCATCAAAATACTCGTTCTACTGGAGGACTGTTATGTTTCACTGCTGAAAGAACTAAAACTTTTGAAGGCTCTCCTTAATTTTCAATGAAAACCATTTGGTTCCAGGGTGACAGACGAGGCTCTTAAGAGCTGTTACCACCTCGGGTAATTATAAAATGACGGAAGGGGGTGGGGGGGGGTGGCAAAAGGAGGCGAGTGAGCGCCGGATTAACACCCGGTGGGTTTGTGCAGAGGCGCTTCCACGGAGCCTGGGCTGCGAGCTCAGCGTAACAGCTTCCAGTTGGGGGGAGAACTGAGGGAGAAGGGGAGTGAGGAAAGGAGAAGTGGCAATTAAAAACTGAAATGAATACCAAAATAACACAGGGATGGGAATGTTACTAAATACCTTCGGTGGGGGAAGAAAAACAAAGAGTAAAAAGAGAAAAAGTGGATTTTGTTGGGAACTGGAGAGAGCCTGGGCTGGAGGGAAGAGTCAGAGAGCGCTTGTGCAAGCCCAGGGCGGGCTCAGGCCCCAGGGCTGGAGGAGATGTGTCCTCCCCCAGGGAAGCAGGTAAATCTCAGCAAATCGGGGTCTCATTCCAACTCTACAGGCACTCCCCACTAAGCAAAGCTGGGAAGAACTCAGAGCAAGACAAAACAAGGCCAGCAGGCTGAGCCCTATGAGCTGAAACTGTTCCAGCAGCAGTAATTACCCCTCTCGTATGGCAAAGCTGAGTCACAGGGCGCCGCAGCCAGACCATACAAGAGCCACAGACTGGGAGCACGGAGCGTGTGTTGCCTTGAAGGGGATAACACGAAGCAGCTCTCGGGGACGGCGGGAACACGCTGCTGGAATCACACACTGTCAAACAGGGCAAGAGGAGGAGTCAGGGGACATCACCGAGGTGCAGGAGCCTTTAACCTCTGGTACCTGGCTGGCTGAACCTCAATTAAAACAGAAGAAAAATCAAGATTACCGGCCTGTGCCTCCACGTGATAAACTCCTCCCGAATTTACAGCGTCCGCAGCGCTGCGCGGGGCGGCGCTGGGACAGTGACTGCTGAGAGCGGCCGTGCCCGCGGCCGGGGCACCGGTGGCACTCGCCCAGTGCAGACCAGTGAGCCAAGGTACCGCCCAGCCGGGGACCGCGGCAAATAAAGGGCACTTTAATAAAGAGGCAGCATAATACAGGACTCTGTCTTCTCTATTTTTTAATAGAAGCCTTTCACGATATGGAACTAATTATCGCCATCTGCCGTCCCCGTACTTATATTTCCTCTCTCACAGCTCATTCTTCAAAAACTCAGTAGCTTCCTCCCTTTACATTTGTAAATGCTGTTGACTATGGATAAAATCCATGTTTACTTTGTATGCAGGGCCCATAGGAAAGCTTGTTTTAATCATCAGCAGATGTTACATTCTGCTCTGCTGCGCTTGGCACACAACTTCAGAGGGAAATAAAAGAAAAATCTTTATTTTAAGTTTAAATTGTAGATTGTTATAGACTAAATAAAATGCCAAATTGTTATTGGAAACAACATGGCCACTGTAATAACTATAACTGACATTTACTTTTTACAATTATAATTTTTTTCCTGGTGCTGTTTAACACAAGATGGTTTCCACATTTTGCAAAGGATTTTTTTTCCCCCCTTTTCTCTGAAATGATTTGCAATCAAGCCACAGACATTTGTAATTTATTTTTATTTAATACTTTCCTACGAGTTTATGAAATGCTGGGATTATTACACTATATACAGTAGATAGTTTCTGAATACGCCCCCTCCCTCCGGACTCGTATTTCAATACACATTATCCCCTTGAACTCATTTATAAACACCCATTATTCCCACAGACCCCGCTATAAACATGTAATATCTCTGTAGACTGTTTCAGCCTTATGGCCCTTTTTATCTCTGGCTTCTTTCCTATTTATATTCATCTTTGATGTCTGACCAGGCACTCCCCCCACCCGGTTTTGTGTGCCCCGGGGATGCGGGTGCCCCCCAGCGGTGGGAGCGGTACCCCGCGGGTCCAGCCGCTGCTGGGCTCGTTTTCCAGCTGCTGGAGACTGAGGCTGGCTCAGGCACCTGCAGCACGTGGATGGAGTGCACCCTGACATGCCCTGCTCACAGGGCAGCAAACACAGCTGTGACCCCCCAGCCCCTGTCACTGGGTCCCACACCCCCCTCACCCGCTTGGCCCCGTGCACAGTGACCAGATCGCTGCTTTCCTTGCACGGTAACTTCCCATTTCGATCTGACTTCTGCATCACTGAAGAACCGACCTCGTGGCATCACTGGGATGCTCAGCACTGCTCAGAAGGGAAATGGAATTGTTTGAGCAGAAAGCCCTGAAAGAGCAGTTTGTGAGAGCTCCCCGCAGTACCTGACTACCGAGAGCGGCTGGGAGGGCTCATTCTCCCCACGCTTTCCCAGGCTTCGCCAGATGTCGAGTATATGAGTATCTGCAGCAGCAAAGAGTATTTTTCCACGTTACTCCTCTGGTAACAAAATACACAGAACCAAAATTGCTGTGTGATGCTCCAGCAGAGCACAACACCCAGGCTGGAGGCAGCAGGGGGATGTCTTAGATGCAAAAGAGTAAGGGACATGTTCTGTCATTTATAATCCAGCCTCGCACATCCCCATGGGACAAACCCGAGGACTTTCAGAGGAAGGAGCGCCCCATGCAGCCCGAGTGAATTCCAGGGGAGTGCTGCCTCAAACTCCCAGTCTTAAGAGGAGAGACATTCCTCAATTAGCACAGCATCCTCTTCTCCATCCTTGACAAATGCACCCTTGCTCTGTTCACAGCCTGTCTGGAGTGTTACTGCAAAGATAATTTCCCCATCCATCACCGGGAGCATATCACACACACATCTCTGCAGCCTCCATTAGCCACCTCTTCTCCCCTCCTCAGACACAAGCTCCTTCTCTTTGCTTCCACAGCTCTTCACTTCTCCCTGTTTTACTGAGCACCATTCCAGCAGCACGATGGGAGTGCTCCTGCTCCCTGTCTGACAGCTTCCCAGCCACCTTTGGGCTTTCTCCATCCTGCTTTTCAAAACTGAGATTCCACAACTAAAACAACTCAGCACTGGGGAGCTGTGGCAAGGGCAGCAGCAGCATCCTTCCACCCAACTGCCTTGCTGGGCTTCTGTACTCCTCCAAAGCCCATCACACTGGACCCAAAGTCAGCAAGAGGAGAGCCTCACTCCCTGTGCAGCCTCTCCACTTGCCAAACCACGACAAATTACACCGATGCTCACGCGCCTGGGAGCTCGCAGGGCACCCAGAGTGAAACGAAGGCTCTGAGCTCCCACCAGCTGTTCCCTCTCCCGACTGCAATCGCTCAAGGGAGAGCAGGAATGTGCCACGATATCAACAACACGATATCTTGATCTGGGATAGTGGCATGTTCTCACACCAAGAAGACAGGTTAGACACAGGCCTCCAATATCCATGTGTTTATGCCTGAGAGTGTCCGGGATTGCTTAGAGCGAGTCAAGGTGGGAGCAGGAGGAAGCTGTGTGGCACCAGGGGGTGGTGGTGGGTGCTGGTGGGGGCTTTGGAAGGATACAGGCGTGGGGGGTTCGATGTAAGGTAACTCATCTCTGAAAACTGCACGTGCGACACGGTCGGATGTTGCAAGCGTTTGGGCAAATACGACCCACAAAGAAGTTAAATTCTTCTCTGGAAATTTTGAGATCCAAAAAAGAAATCTCTGGGGGAAAAAGAAATTCTTTTAAAAAAAACTTGCAAACTACAGCACAATGCAAACCAGCTTGGGAAGCAGCAGACCTCTACTTTACATCACTGGTGAATACTGTTATGAATTAACAGCTCATTAAGGAAAAAAAAAACCTTTGCAAACCATGAATCTCAAAAGAAAGGCAGAGAAACTGTCATCTGCAATTTCCAGTGTGTGAATAAATCTAAGAGAACGTCAGCAGACAGAGCTCTTACCCAGAGCCAAACAAACAGGTGTCCCCTGGCCTCCCGACCCCGGCATCAACAGCGCAATAAAACTCTTCCCATTTCGGGCCAAAACCATTTGGTACCAGTACGTGGGATAATACCTGCGCCTTACAACACGGAAACGCCTGTAACAAATGCCTCTTGAAGTCCCAGAAGAAGCAGAGGCTTGCACTGTGAAGTATCCCCCCAGGAATCCTGTAAATCACGGTGAAACTTCCCTTGTCCTGGCACAGGTTTGAAAATCTGTTTGTGGTTTCGCAGACATTTTTTCAACGTATCTGGTCAGCCCGTAATGGAAGAGCCCTTCGAGTTCCACTGGAAAGAGCTCTCTGCATGTAACTTTAAATAGCCTTAAACTGCAGACAAATTTCCTCTGAAAACTCAATTATTTTCAGAGTTTAAAAAAAATTACTCTCTATTTTTGTCACACGTGACTGATGTGTGAATTAAAGCCCCGTTATGTCATTCCAATCGGACCTGGCTGCGCTGTCACCACCAAGGCAGCGCTGCCACAGCCCGCGGCTCTTTCTGCTCTGCCAGCTCCAGCGTTTCCAGTGTGGAATCTCTGGGCAGGGGGAATCACCAGGAGCTTCTCCCAGTTACTGCAACCAGCCTGGTCTCACCTTGGCACCAGCGAGGACCAACCTGGGGCTGAGACATGGAGATGCTGGAGCGGGGCTGGAAAGGGACAGGGTGGGGACCTCAGAACAGCACAAGTGAGGACAGGTCACTCTCTGTTCATTTAACACATGTTGTAGCAAGTCCCCAGAGGCGCAGGGACAACTGTCCCACCGCTGCAGTCCCACACAAAGCCCTGTCACTGCCGTGTCTTCTACCTCCGCCCTCAGGATTTGCACAGCTCCCTTACAACCAGCCACAGGGGACAACCCCAGCCCTGCACAAGTGACAACTCAGAACCACAAGCAGGACACCACGCAGCCCCCTCCCTGAGCACGTAGAATTTTCTGTATTACTGTTTCTACCTCAACAGTTGCACTTGAACTGCAGCTTTCAGGAAATGATCCAGTCTCGATGCTAAAATATCCACCATAACGGCCATCAAGCTGTTCCAGTGATTAATCACCCGGCCTGATTAACATGCACATTATTTCAAGTCAGATTTTTGTCTACTTTTAATTCAATTCACTAAATCTCGTTACACTTTTTTCCCTGGTACTTCTAAGAGCTCTCTATTCTGAAATTCCTTTTGCCTGTGCAGGCACTTACCGACCGTGTATAAGCCACCTCTTAAGTGCCTTTCTGATAACATAAGAGACCTGATTTTTTATTTTTTTCCTGCTTTGTAGCTACAGGATAAATTCTCAGCTTATTTAATCACCTTCATGGATTTTCCCCACAACTGTTCCAATGCCTTTCTCCAAGAAATGGGCAATATTCCAGAGACATTTGTAGTGGCAAAGAGAGATCACACGACCTCTAATCCTACACAGCATCCTCCAGGCCCAGCACGGAAGGACAGCGCTGGCAGACCCCTCTGTAGTCATGTGAAAAGTGACAGACAACCACCTCCACCACACACACACACCCTCCATCATGTCTTGAACCAACGATCACACAATTATTTTATGCTTTATTTAAGGCCATAAAAATGACCTGAAATGGGAGAGCACTTCTGTCCATTCACGTATGACCAAGATGACATGCAGTAACACATTTCAACACACAAGGTACTTCTCGATCTGGGGAGGAGGCTACTTGTACAGTGGCATATGAAAAGCCAAATAAAAGCTCATCTAAGGTTTGTCTCCTCTCTTGCAAATGCAGGCAGAGAGCAACATCAGTCTGAAAACCAGAGTAAACACTGCAGACTGGGAGTACTACGCATCCTTTACACGTTCACATGCTCCTACTCCTTGCACGAGGGAGAAACACCCTGAATTCACAGAGACAATCTGACTCCCATCTTGCCCCAGGAGACCCTTCATGGAGAGCAGATCAGCACACTGACCTTAGAGCTCGTGGTTTGTCTACCAGCATCCCCAAAAGACAAACATGGCACGTCTTGGCATTGCCACGCCACGGCACCGCCCTCCCACGGCACCCATGCACTGAGCGTTGCTGGTGGCTGCCCCCCAGTCTAGAAAGAAAAAATTCTTATTCTGGGCTGTCCAGCTTCTTGATAAATGGTGTTCAGATCACAGAGTCGTAGTTTACCGAAGGGCTGGAGAGCAAATAGGGTTTTTTATGATAGATGGTGGTGACACAGAGCCGGTGACCACTCACTGTGCAGCCCTGCCCCAAGCCGCGACCTCAACCCATTTGATGGCTCAGTACAATGTAATTTTCCAGAAGATTAAAACCATCAAGACCACAAAAACATTACAAGCTGTAGTCTACATGTAAAATATTTGAGTTGCTCCAACTGGATCTGAACAAATTAAAGCTGAAATTCATTTATCTCCTGCATTACCCTGCGCCTTGGTGAAACCTTTACGGCTCCCATCTGAAGCAGAGGAGGAAACAAAAGTCATGACCATGAGAAGGAAACTGGGGAACATCTCAGGAAGTTTTGCTGCAGACAGAGCAGCCTTTGCTGGCTGCTGGGATGATGTTTTTTGCTGCATCAGGCTTTATTATTTTCTGGTTTTCTTTAGTAAGGAAAAACATCTTCCTTTAAACAACCTACAAAAGGAGCAAGATCCGAGCTTCCCCCTGGATGGTGCTTTGGACGTTTCTCTCCTGCAGCAGCTGGAAGGGGCCGGGTGAGCAGCCCAGCCCGAGCCCCGTGCCCTTTCTCGTGCCATGCTGGAGGGTGGCTGCAGAGGTGGCAGGAGCCCTGGCACAAGGGCACTGCTCAGGACCAGAAAGCAGTGCCCACCCCACTCCCCCGCAGTCCTCTGGCACTGAGGGCCGTCTCCAAACACTCGTGGCGTAAGCCAGCGGTGGGCACGGGCGACGTCCGGGGAATCTACACTCAAACAGCCCTTTTTTGCCCCAAAGAGCAACCCAGGGCTGTGGGCAGCATCCCACACCTCCAGCTGCCCACAGACCACTCGTGATCACAGTCCTGTTCCTGCCAGTCCCCACCAGTGGGATCAACAGCACAAGAAGGCACCGGAGCAGTCACGGAGAATCCCAGGATTAACTAAAGAGGAAACTATGGAACACAAGATCTTTTCATCCATTATTTCCATCTTTGGAGAGCTGTGTGCTTTTGAGGTGCATTTCAGCAAAAGGGGTATCTCTTACTGTTAGACAGCTTTGAAATGGATTCTCTTTAAAATCACACTGCTTCTTCATTAATGCCAAAACTTCATTTTCTTTCTCAGCACCGGAATAGAAAGCTGCTATTAATGCAATCTCACTTTAGTAAGGAGCAGCATTTGTTTTCTATTTTAAGGAAAATAGGTAGTTCTGAAAGGCTGGCCTGTCAGCATCGCTTAAAACATTCCCATCCCATGCCTCCACGCAATAAATTAGATCAGTGTTTTAATTGTGCCCATGCTTTGTGGTTCCTGGCAGTACAAAAAGATCTTCTGTGAACGCACGTCCCAAAAAATCCTACCGAGTGATTAATTACTGGTCTGGAAGATATAAATATGCTTTTCAGTAAAGACAGTATGGACTGCTGGAAGTTTTGGCCTTATATATATATGTAGATGTAGATCTCCTTCACCCAGCAGACATCATCTTAATTCAAACAAGACCCCAGCTTCAGCAGTTACTGGCAGTACAAAACTTCTCTGCCCATTTGCTCTATTAATACAAGGTTTATATAAATACATATACGAATATTTGAAATTGTGGAACACGGGATATGTTTAGTCACACTGATGTTTTCTCCAAGTTTCCCTCATCCTTAAATAAGCCACCCAACACAGTACCTCAAGCCCTGGATGCTCTGGAAGGCTCAGCTCCTCCACAACAGTGTTTTTATTAGCATCCCAGCAAAGAATAGCCGAGCTGTCGGTCCCAGCCCCGTTTATTACTTTTTCTTCCCCATGACTCTGCAGTGTAGCAGTAGGTGGCTTTGCCCTCTCCTTCCTTAATCCCTTCTTCCACTCCAAACCCTTTCCAGGAGAACCCAGCCATATTTGCAGTCATTCCCAGCTTGTCACACAACACACCCATGAGGAGAGAAACTGGTTTTCCTTCCCACCAGAACACAGTCAAAGTGGAGCTGTTCCGCCTGGAGCTGGCGGCGGTGCCACCCGGCTGACCCGTGCGGTCCAGCTTCCCTCACCTCAGGGGAGCATCTCCCAGCAGGGTGAGCAGCAACAGGCAGGAGACTGTTCAGCAGAAGGAAAACTAATCAAAACCATCAGTGAGCTGAAAGGACCTGGAACCAGCAACACAATATTGATCTTCTCACAGTCAGGTCACCAACGCAAGCCAAAGCCACGTAAGTGGAGATTAACGGCCTGAAAGAGGGGACTGATGGCTCATAATCTAGCTCCTTATCATAAGGAATGACATTTATTTCACTACAAACAAAGGCTAACTCCATCCTTCCTCTTTGAGCAGATCTGTCCACAGTCAAGGAGCAGACTGAGATATGAAAGGTGCCCGTTTTGAGGATAGAAGACTGGAGTTTTGCAATTCTCTGAGCAGCAAAGCCCACTGAAATCACTGGTGCCACTGGGATTGCTCATTAACAATACACATCTTCCAGCTGATATTTTTCATTTGGACCTTGTGGAAACCACAAATCAAACATACATAAGAAGGTAGGCAACTTCAACTGAGGAAAAGTCTTTAAAAAAAACAAGAAAGAAAATAAGCCTTTGATAAAATAATTGCTTCTACTGTTATTTTTTTTGGCTATTGCTTCAAAAACAATTTCTCTTTCTTTCTTGTTCATCTATCTGGTGTCCTGCTGTTGTGCAGATGAAAGGTCCAGTCTCTTTAAAATTTCATGCAGGGCTCTTCAGAACATCTCGGTTTTAAATGCCCATGGCAAAGACAACAAAATGTAACAGTAAATGGAAAGCAGATGAAAACCCCTGTTTATATACTTTCATAAAGGTAGTGTGGGCAACAGAAGGTGTATTTTCACACCCAAGAGTAGTGGCAACAACCACTCTTAAAATCACTGAACCACAAAACTTATATCCACCATATATCGGCCACAACTCAGCATCCCAAAGCTCTCTGCCTTCTCAAACCTGGGTGCTGTGCTATCACACTACCTGTAAGAAAACCTTTCTTCTCCTTCCACCCTCCAGGTAGATGTTCTTCCAACGCTGCACTAGCCTTAATGACAGAGGACATGGCCTTGTGGCTGCTTCAGAAGTTGGGCTTCAAAAGTGTAAAAGATTTCTCTAGATGTGTTGTTGTAAAAGGGATTAATTAAAGATCACTTTCAGGTTCAAACCTTTATTTTGCCTGTGTTACACTGAGCTTCCAGTGAAGCCACATCCGAATAATTTGTACTTTTAGCCTGAGCCAGACCCTGGGAGCATGGAGGGGAAGGTGGGTCAGCTCCAGCACCCACCACCACCTTGCCATCCCCCAGCAGAGCCTGGCAGACCGATGCCAAGGATGCTGCCAGAAGGAGCAGCTCACTGCCCAGGATTTAATGCCCAGGAGTCCTACAGAAATATGTTCAGGTGCCCCCATCCCAGCTAGGGTGGACATACATCACTGCAGCCTTGAAAGGCTGAAAACAGCCTGAGGGACACGGCAGTCCCTATAACGCTGAGCTGTGTTTAGCAGACAGGTGGTTCCCAGCCAGACAAAGCTTTCAGCTTCGTGGGAAAAAAAAAGCTACACAAATAATTCTGATACACTTCTCCAAGCACATTCTGAACTATTTGGGCATCAATTCATAGAATCATGGAATTGTTAAGGTTGGAAGAGACCCTTAAGATCAACCAGTCCAACCATTAACCTCCCGCCACCAAGGCCACCGCTAGACCATGTCCTCAAGCACCGCATCTCCCCGTCTGTTAAACCCCTCCAGGGATGGGGACTCAATCCCCTCCCTGGGCAGCCTGTTCCAGTGCTTGAGGACTCTTTTAGGAAAGAGTCTTTTCCTAAGATCCAACCTAAATTTTCCCTGGTGCAGCTTGAGGCCATTTCCTCGAGTTCTGTCACCTGTCACTGGGGAGAAGAGACCAACCTCACCGCAACCTCCTTTCAGGTAGCTGTAGAGAGCAATAACCCTGTATAACACATATTTGGGCATCAGTTTATAGCCCTGTCTAACACACATGACAACACTGCTGAGCAGAGCCCTTCCCAGCGCTGTACAAAGCCAGTGGCACACACAAGGCTTTCCCATGGGACTTTAAGGTTAGGGTGACACCCTGCTTTGGTGAAGCCCTGAGCCCACCAGCTCGTACATCCCCCCACAGCACGGGGCAGCCCAGCCCACCAACCCCCTGAGCACAGTAACAGCAGCATCCTCATTAGGCACTCAGTGCAATTAGCTCAAGCCAGCTGAAAGCACATTCTTGTTTGGCCTTCCTACATCTGTGTTTCTCCTAAAGTCTTGACTTCCTGGTTTACTGCTCAAATGCTAAAATTCAGCTCTCCTTACATAAAGTATTTTAATCTAAAAATAATTTGAAACATGTTTATTTTTAAAAACCTTTACCCTCCCAAAAATAATGTTTTAAAGAAAAGAACCTTAAGCATTAATGCAGAGTAAGTAATTGCTGTTGCTTTCATTGCAGATAAATCACTTTTAATCTATTTAAAAAAAAAAAAGATCAAAAGTAATATTAATCATGCTGGCCAGGGAGCAAAAGGACATTCCCAGACATTAACCACTTTCCAAATATGAAAAACATATTAAATATCTCTCCTAAAACAAGATGTTTTCCTCATGTTTCCTTCGGGGGAAATCTGAGGGTGAGGCTGGGGCATCACCACCAGGCTCAGGAGGGGGAGCACCCACAGGGTACCCCCAACACCCTAAGGATGCCCCTCACCACCAGCCTGGACACCCCTCAGGCTCCAGCACCAGGACATCCCTGTCCAGGACAGGGCAGGATGATGATGCCCTGGAGGTACAGCCACACTGCCCCATGCCACCTCGCCTGCCCCCTCCCTGTCACCAGCCCTGCACCCATTAACCACGGCCCAGGATCTCCGCCGGGAGGGGACCGGAGGCAGGAGGGAGAGCAGGGCAGCGCGAGGAGGCAGGGCCAGGGTTAGTCCCCAACAGGGGTGACTGAAGCTGGTCTTCCTTGGGCCAGGAAGGCAGTGGAAAGGTGCTGCCCAGGCACAGGCCTGCGGGGAAGGCGGCATCGCAGCCACACATTCGTTTGTCATTAGGACGAAGAGAGAGGGGGAAGCACGGCCGGTGCTGAGCAGGGCCACGAAGAGGAGGCCACCCCTCCTCCCGGGGGTGGGTTTATTCCCCTTTCCCCTAAGGGCATTCTAATGATCTAAAGACAAGAACATACAGGTNCGTTTGTCATTAGGACGAAGAGAAAGGGGGAAGCACGGCTGGTGCTGAGCAGGGCCACGAAGAGGAGGCCCCCCCTCCTCCCGGGGTGGGTTTATTCCCCTTTCCCCTAAGGGCATTCTAATGATCTAAAGACAAGAACATACAGGTGCTGCTTTCTGGCACAGGAACGGTGCTGCCAGCCCGGCCTCCGCCAGCCCACCACGGGCACGGCAGGTTCCACGCAGGACGTCACACGGGTGGCACCACCCACATGGCACCCAGCTGCCCACGGCATTCAGTACCTCAGTGCACACTTCCCTTGCTGGCCCCTGACACTGCTCCTTGAGAGCAGACAGGTTAAACCACGGGGCTCCAGCCTGACACCCACCCACACCCACGGCCCCTCCGTGGGGAGGACACTTGCATCCCCAGCTCCCGAGAGACAGAGCTCTGGCTGAAAGGAGAGGGATGCTCCTCTTTGCCAGGCTTCTCACCCCCACACTGCCCAGCAGCAGGACAGCCCCGTGGCTGGGGGAAGGCTGCCCAGCAGAAGCCAAACCGCCCCTTGGATCTGGTGTGTGTATTTCTCACTGAAGCCAGCCACTAATTACTTTTAAAGCATGTGAATTCTGGTCATGTGAACTAGAGTCCTCTGTCAAAGCAATTTTCCTGAGAGCTCTTACTCTGGAATAAGCTTCTCATCTGCTACTCCACCAAAGCTGCACCTCCCAGAACAAAGGACTATGGTTTTTCCTCTCAGATCCCTGAGGCAGAAGTTCATCAGGCTCCAGTACACATATACGAGGAGAACAGTTTACCTGTCAAAGGGCTGACCTGAAAGCAACACCCAATCCTCCCAGGAGAGGGTAGATGTGTCTTAGCAAGGAGTGTTAAAAGCAAATGAACACCTCAGTCCCTCCCTTTTCCATTCTAATGACTTGTCCCTACCTCAACAGTTGCCTTTTAAACAGGACAACAGCAGTGCTGGAACTGTAACTGACTCCCAGTGAATTAGGATTCTGCAGGTTTACTGTCCCTCGGAAGAAGCAGCTCCCACAGACCCCAGGCTGCACAGCACACAACCCACACACGAGGTGTTGGAAGGGTCACAAAGACAGATTTTTCCAATAATTCCCACTAACTCCCGTTTCCCTGCACTGGTGGAAGGAGCTGGGTCTGTAACACACAGCCCCCAGCAGCACACGGTGTGCTCCCAGCACTGCAGAGCCGGCCGAGGGGCCCGCGCCGGCCTCGGCTGACCTGAGCTCCAGCCCCTGCAGAGCTCCAGGCCTCGCAGCCGCCGAGGGCACGGCGTCGCCCACGGGAAAGCGGGGTGCAGAGCCCGCTTCCACCGGGGGGCTTCACCCAGTCAGGGGGCGGCACGGCTCGCTCTGAGTCCTTCACAGGCCCATCCGGCACCGATGGGGTGGGTCAGATGGGTGACACTTGGGCGGGCAGCAGTGCCACCCGCCAGCACCTGCCCTCGGCGCCGAGCGGAGCCTCGAGGGTACCCGCCAGTGGTGCCCGCTCTGGGAACACACGGCCTTCGCCCAGCTACAGCACCAGAAAAGGAGCCTACAGGAACTGGTTTCTGATCCACTGCTACAGGAACACTCCAACAGAAGACACAGAGGCTCAAGTCATTTTCAAAACATCAGGAGATGAAAAAAACAAACATGTCCTGGAGTGATTTAAACCTCTGACAGGTAGAAGAACTTTCAACTGTAGAATCTTACAGCCTGTAGGTGTGCCCGAGCTGCTGCCAGACCTCTGCACAGTCGGCACAGGGAAGCACTCACACCACCAGAACATCTAAACAAGGGAGTCTGCTCCCCAACCTTCCCCCCCACGCAGAGCGGGTTCTCCTCTAGGAAAGAGGCTGTTCCCCCTGCTCCGGCGGTACTTCGAGGAGCCCGTGCAGAATGCCTGCAGGCTACAGTTCTTCATCTTCCTCTTGGCCCATCTACAGCTAAGCTGCCAAAATAAACCAGCTCACCCTTCCAGCCAGGCTCAAAACGAACCAGCAAACTGAATTTTTGTGTCATAAAAGGAAGCAAAAAATAAGCAGGAACAGTTAAAACACTTAAAATATCGACACTTTTTTTCCTGAAGGGAAAACAAATTTATGAAGGCAAGCTATTGAGTGATGATTTCAGATGCTAATTGCACAGACCCTAATTGCACAGTCCAATAAAGCATCACAGTCACCATAGTCTTTCTAAAGTCAGTGAGGAGAGAAAGTCTGGCCCCATGACATCAGGGAACAAAAAATAGACTATTTAGGTCAGAAGAGGAACAAGTACATATTTTGAAAGCTACCTCATCTAACTCATTCTCTGCAGAGCAACAACCTCACTAAACTAGAGGGGGGTTGAGTGATAGTTTTTGGTGCCCAGTGTGAGCTCCAGAAACAACCTGGGAGGAATCCAAAGTCTCTGGGCTGACTCAGAGCTGCAGGGATGCCCTGAGGCCACCTGGGCAGCCTTGAGCCAGCTCAGCTTTGAAGAGCTGCTATCCACCTTGTCTGGAGACGCTGAGCTTTCCCCACAGGATCCAGACCACTTTCCTTTCTAGACCTGAACTTCCAACGATTAAACACTTCATTGTATACTCAAGACCTGAAAGACAAACTCCTCTAAAACACAATAAGCAGAGGGAAGATAGGGCAGAGTGGGACACTGGAAGGACCCTGTCCCCTGTGCCTGCCAGCACATGTCAGCGCTATCCCGGCAGAGTCCTGTCCCTGACAAGCCGGGGGCCACAAGTCACATGAGGTCACACAAGGTCACACAAGGGATTTCTCCGACCACATGGTTCTTTTAAAAAAAAAAACAAAAGAATCTTCCTTTTAATTACACTGTGGAAGCTACTTGCTCCCCAGAGCCACAGGACAGTGCTCCTGCCCACGGCCCCAGCACGAACCTGTGTCCCCTGGAGTGCAAGAGCTCCTGTGGCGCGGCCACGCGATGGGCACAGCATGGAAGATTACTCCAGCATCCATCCCACCAGCCCAAAGTCCCACACCTGACAGCTTCCCATTCTTCCCTGATGCAAGGAAATGTCATCCCTCCCCTGGGAAGCAGAAGATGCACACCTCACGTGAGGTACTGCTCTCCCACACTCTTAGGACTGGCTTGGGAATGGCAACATTCATAGGGAGCACCACGAAGGAACCCACTGGTGCACACTCAAGCCACTCTGTCTTCTGCACAGTCATACTGTGAATTCCCAAAGAGCAGCTGGGCGAGACAGAGAAGTTGTACCAGTAACAGGCATGGGACAGCAGACCTGGAGACTGGAATTCTTTCATCTCCCTTCTCTGTAAGCAGTTACCCCTCTGCACCGCCCCTCTGGAAAAAGCACCGAAAACACACAGATTTCCAGGGCTTTGACCAGCCTCCCAGCACATGGTAAAACGAAAGACAAGTGTGAATGTGACAAGAGTGAGGTTCCTTTCACTTCAGTTTCTAACAGCCCTCACATGGTAAAACGAAAGTGCACAAGCTTTGTACAGGGGCTGGAGCTGTGCCCCATCCTTCAGCACATCCCTCTGCACTCCAGCTATAACGGAGCACACACACGCCGCCCCGTTTATCTCCACTCTCTCATTAAACTAATTACCCTATAAAGCACTTCAAGCACTTTAGAATACCAGCCTGCACTTTCAGCTTGGCTCAGAAAGGCCTGGATAGGACATGGGATCATGGAACAGCGCTGCAAACTCAGTCATCTGGGAGCAGTCTGGCACTACTTTGACTTACCAACACCTAAAGCACGAGGGAATCAGCAGATGACACTGAGCACTCTGCAAGGGGACACTGCAGAACAGGAGCCCAAGCAGCAGCCAGGGTCTCTGACAGACCTGCAGCCACCCTGCCCCGGGTTCTCAGGCCAGTGTGTGCCTGGCATCCCCTGAGGCAGGTTGTGCTGTGCTACTTGGGTATGAACAGGGACTTGCTGGAGTTCTCTAATTCTCATTAGGAACAGGGGAGAGGCAATATGAAAGCAGCTTTCTTCCTCTCTGCATTCTTGCATATAGTAATTAGAAGAAGCTTCTGTTGTTCTCTGCAGGGACAGCAGAGAAGAAGTAGACTTGGAGCCTGCCCTGCCTCACACACCATAAACAGAAGCATTCACTCCCCTCTGACTGTAGAGCCCTCCCTCATTGATGGTGATAACACAGGAGACAGAAAGGAAACAGACGGGTTTTCAGAGGCCAGAGCCTGCCATTAGGGGAAGCAGCAAATGGGGAGACACACAGATTTTAGCTTGTAAACTATAATTTTGCTGGAATCATTGTAAAAGAGCAAGGGCTCCATGACATCACTCTTACCATCGAGGTTCTGGCTACAACCACGATTTACTGACCTGCCAGCTTGAAGCACTAGTGCACCAACTCCCCATTTTGCTGAAAAAAAACCAAACAAACAAATCTACAAAAAAAAAAACAGTGGAAAAAAATACCCATTTTAAATAAAGATCCTATTTTGTGATTCACATATGCAAAAGTACAAATCCCAAGTACCTGCTGTGTCAAGTAAAATACATAAAGCATTATCAGAAACACACTGGAAAAATGTGAGTGCCACACAAAGCAGCCTGGAAGAGCAAGTCGCTTAAGGTGGCTGATGTGGTGCTTGGCTGTTGTTTTTAATGTGCTTTCACCTTTCTTCCACTTACTGCACTCATTTCCCTTTCAAAAAAGACATTGCCCTTTACACACCGCCTTTGTTCGACCCTTTCAGCGTGTAACACAGCGTTAATACAATGGGTAGGCAAATACAGAGACCAAAACCGAGCACAACAAACACTGCACTCACTTCCAGGTGAAGGCCAAGCTCTGAGTGGGAATTCGTGTGGATGGCAAGAGCAAATTATCAAATTAATTAGAATTCTCTGTGTTCTTTCCCTTGTTATTCTCAGAGGAAAAGATAAAGAAAAAAAAAAGAGGAATTATTTCTCCCACACCTGTCTTAAGACAACTGCAGGGCCAACGGAGAGCCAGAACAGAGTAAATCCTTGGAACAGACATTTCCAACATCTGACTGTTTTCATGCACAAAGGCTTAAAAAGAGTGAGTAATCTGGGCACAAACAAACCAAGCATTGACTGCAGAGAAGGTTTTTTTCTAATCCAATCCTTGAACAAATTCAGCACACAAAATAATAGAGTGTTACATGTGTTTGACAGTCGGCTCCACTTGTGGGTCCTACAGAAGCCCCTTCCATACCTGATGTCGGTGCAGAGGGATGGAAAGCATCACCCAGGACACACACAGAGCCCATCTGCCACCCACCTCATGACCACCACAAGCCTAGTTTCCCCTTCTTCTGAAAATCAAACAAGATAATCCCCCTGAAAACGGGTTGGAAGCCCCATCAAGCAGCAGCATCGTACACCTGAAACACGCGACGGCAGAACAGCCCGCACGGACTGATGCGCAAACTCCTCGGTCCCTGCTCCCGCTGCAACACAGCTGCTGCACTCCCCGGGACGAGGCCAGGCCCTGCTTTACTGGAAACAGCCCAACTTGGGTCAGACATTCCATGTTTTCAGCAAGGACAGTATGAATTCCCGAGACATCACTCCCCAAAGAGCCTGGCGCCTCCCCTCGCGCACACGGAGAGCTGAGGGTTTGGGCCCCCTTCTGAGAACGGGCCACGTCACCGAGTGCCCTGGTGGCCCCGTGGCCACAGCTCGTGGCTTCCGAAATAGTGCTCAGGCCAGTCTTTTACAGACAACCCAGTGCTTCCCCGAGAACCAAACTCCCTCCTGCCCCCAGCACGACTCTGCAGGCTTCTGCCCTCGGTTAAAGCAGACCTTCCAGTCACTGACTGCGTGTTCCCCCGACACTGACCCCTCCCCCGGGGCGGGGGTCGCTGGCTGCGCTGTGTATTTGCAGATACCGACTTAATTGGATTTGATTCGACACCCAGAGCGCTCGGCAGCGCGGGATGCTTCGAGTCACAGAGTCCAGATAATTTTCAATTTAATCTCGTGGAGATCCTGACTGACCCCCACTCCTGATATTTCCATAATTAGAAGCATTTGACATTGCATTTTAACAACATTCTTTGCATTTAGCATTTTTGTGTGCAATTAATAACCTGCAGTAAAAATAATATTTATGTGTATATATGCTCTAAAACCCGAGATATTTTTAAGAGAGTGTTTTATTTGAATACTTTATTGAGGTCATGTGGAGCATCTAACTCTTTTTATGGATAACTAGAAGCAAGGAGGAACCCATCGTGATAACATGCAAATAAGTATGGTGCATTCATACGAGACCAAACACTGTAGTAATAAAAAGGAAGGAAAACCACACAGCAGGACAGATATTTCCAGCATTAATGTAGCATTTTCACCTGCTGTGCAGACACAAATTCTGTGTACATGAATTAACACTTGTTCTTATTTGTTTTCTCACCTTCTCTATAGAGCAGAAGCCCTATGTGCATCTCTGCTTCCAGCTAATATCACGAAGCATCCATAGCTGCAAAGATTATTTCCATTTCTACCCACACGTGGAAAATGTGGTTGTTATGTACAGGTCCTGGGGGACAGATTTTTTTAAAAGTTATGCCAAAAACATAAGAAGAAATGTCTGTGTGCCTCTCAGCCTTTTATTGCTCAAATACCTTTTAGAAAAATCTCACAGCCTCCGAATGCTCGCCCAAATGCCAATAATAAGGTCTAAATCAACGGAATAACCTACCTTCCACACCTGCCGGCCGAGCGGAGCTCCCCGCTCCTGGAGATATCTCTGATTTATCTTAACGTGTGGTATTAACGTTCCTTTAAGGTGACACTAGCCTGAAAACAGTTCTACATGTGCAACTGGGTCATGCATTTATTTTCACCACCATTCCTCTTGCATGGTTTAACAAGTCTCTTGCAGATAAGATTTCTAAAAGATATTTATATTTTCATGGTGGTGAGATGCTTTAATGTCAAAGCAAATACCACAAAAGGAGATGGATCTGGGAGAGAAAAAAATCATTATCTAAACATAACAAGGAAAGGCTGAGTACTGCCAAACTCTATGATTATTCCAGCAAACCTAACAGAGGACTGCACTACAGAACAGTCTACAAGGGTGATTCATTGCCCTTCTCCTGCTAATTGACACCCTTCATGCAGCAGGAAGGAGGCAAAACCCTACTCTGTTGTCTCTACCATGAGTCTCCCCAGGAAAGGCATGAGAGCAAACACAGCCACCCATGCCCAAACAGCAGTGGAAGGCCATTGCCCAGCCAGCTGCACCCTGCACCGGGATGGTCACACACAGAATCGGAGCCCTGCAGCCCCACCAGTGACAATTCCTGATGCACTTGTGGTACAGAGGTCAGACAAAGCTGCAATGGTTCAGCCACACGAGTCCTCCTTAAGCAAATTCGCTCTCAAGCACATTTTACAAGATGTTCAGGCCAACACTGCTCTTCCCTCTCTTCCTCCTGCCTTTGTCTCCTCAGTAGAATTCACAGTCCCTTTCTTTAAAGTGTGCATCCCACCATATGGCTAAAGAGTTCTACCAAAGCATATCTTTCCACTTCTGCCTTCAGGCACCCCTTGACTGGCCACCACCAGCAGTGGTCACCCTCTTCTACTGTTTAGACTTAATCTGTCCGTTAACCAAACCTCATATTTCCCATTTCTTCTCCTACTGACCCCTCCCTCTCTAGGGTACTGCACACCAGCACTGCAGAGAGTGACAATCAAACCCACCCACTGTACTCTGAGCTTCCAGTAACGCCTCGCGCGCGCAGCCCGTGGCGCACGGAAGGCCCAGCCTGGAATATCATCCTTCCAGGCCACTTTTCCAAGCTCACAAGAGGCTCCAACACCCGGATTTCAATCAGTTACACTGTTTGGTTTTCTATCAGAACATCCATGCATCAAGCTTCACTCAGCTCAGCAAGTAAAAATCAAAGAGATTTCAAACCTCTGCTGTTCTCCCGAGGAGCAAGGATAGAACTGTCCTGATTGACTCCGTACTGCTAATTAGGAGGGAAAAACCTTGGTGGAAGCTTTTGCAGTGAGTGTATTAGTGAACAGAGTACAGTAATACAGAACCACAAGGAACTTCTGGAATGGATAATTGTGCCTCTCTGCTTTCTTCAGACACAAAGCTGGAATAATTAGGATGATAAAGTCTAAGCAGCCCCAGTAAATTCAGCTGAATCTGGTATCAACACAGTCGGGATACTTATTTGCATGTTTAAATTACTCAAGTGACTAATTTTATAATTTCCTTTTCAATTGCTGAGTACCTCACTTTTAAAATTAGTCCCCTGAGAAGCAGAGGCACAGTCCATGGGGCTGCTGAAGTAAAAAACTTGCCATACTTCAGAATATTATCATAACATCTCATACGTTATTTCTTATTTAATAAAAATGTAATTGTGCATATAATTTGATAATTTAATACCAATAATTTGTTACACAAATCCAGAATACCTTCAATTGGGTTTTTCTTGGAAAAAAGTTATGTTTGAGGTCTCTGTGAATAAACATTCTCATCCTTAGCACTCCCAATACAGCCACCCATGCTCGCTGCAGATGACATGGGACACTAAGACCGGCTGCCTCACTTCCCGAAGGGAGTTCTGAGGCAGCTGCTTGGACACACCTCCAGCACAAAGACAGGGAACGACCTCGGAAAGCCACGACAAGAACTGATGGCAAAATCCTCCCCCACTCATTTTCCAGTGCTGTGCAGTTGTTAGGAGAAATCCAGAGCTCTGGGAAGCGCTACAAACAGTGATCACAATAAAAGAGGATCTGTTTTCTGCAGAAGCTGACTCGTCATGAGCTTCCAGAGTGCCAGATTCCATGCACCATGCCAAAAAGGCACATTATCTGTTTGCTTCCTCACATGGGGACGAAATGAAAGCAGCTACAGAAAGCACTCCAACTGAGTGAGCAGTGGTCATTTGGTTTACAAAGCAGATAAAGGAGAGGCTCACTGGTAAGGACATTGTCACTATAATCCTCATTTCTCCAAGGCAGGTCCCGTGGATTTCAGAAGCAGGAGCTCCAGCAGGTCTTACTGGGAACCCAGATTGGCCCTTGTACAGCTGTGGGTTGGAAACATCCACCTGGCTGCATCAACAACGGTGACCTTGTCCGTCAGCGCGCCCTGCGGCAGACACGCCAGGTCTGTGGAGCCTTGAATGCCAGACTGCAACAGGCCACCGAGGACATCTTTAAAAGCACTTGCAAAATCCCATCCTGTGACATCATTGCCAGTCATTGTCTCTGGCAAACCACCCCTGCACTGGTGTGGTGGTGTGCAATCTGGTTTTCCATATCCTGGGGGAAACAGTGATCTCAGGAACCTCCTAATAAGAGCAGAACTCAACGGGATCACAGGAATGACAAACTAGTTATCTGCTGTAGAAATTATGAGCAAATATTTTCCTTGTGTGTTTTACTGACACATTATTTCTTCCCTGTTTGCTAACTTGGCTCTCTGTGGACCTCAGCAGAACCTCCCAAGACAAGGATGCCCACTGTTAACAGTTCTGCCCCCTCCCTCATGCTCTGCCCCCAGCAGCCCTTGGGATTTAGCACCCATCTCCCTTCCAGTGAGCACTGGTGGACACAGTGGTGCTGCTGCTCCATGTCTGCATGAGGAATCCCGAGCCCCTCGCCTGGAATCACGGCTCCTCCGCAGCCCAGGAGCGGAAACCTGCTCTGGATAGATCAAACAGCCGGGATACACACGGGGTTAGGACCAGCTTCCCATAACTCCTGCTTCTACTCTTGTTTAGTTCCCTGGTGCTTTATTTCTCTTTAGGTTTTATACTTCTCGTTTCCCTGGCCAAATATAACAGCAAGGCTTTCAAAAAGCCTGTTTCTGGTAAATTCATCTCTACCCTAGAGCTCAGGGAGGCATCATCTGGACATGGCAACGACATCAAAGTTCAGAAGCACAGATATTTTAAAACTGACATTCTTTGCTGCAAAACCAAAACAAGAGCAATATCCTTCCTGAACTGAGGAAGCTCCTTCCCCAAACTGAGGAAGCTCCTTCCCCAAACTGAGGAGCACAACTCCCACACCGCCTGCCCAACAGCAAGTCCTAGTAATGTAATTATCAAAACATTTAACAAAGAGTAATTACTTCCCTAACACCACCAGACAATGTGCCTCTCCATTGCAAGCACCAAAGGAACCCTCCAAGCCCCAACAGCTTCCCTGCTCCTCATGGGTGTTGAAGCACCTGCACCTTGCTGTACTCACAGCTCAAAGGGCCCCTTCCCACCCCATCCTGAACTTCCCGCTGATCTGCGCTCGCTTCCCAGGCAAAGGCCAACGGAGCGGCCGCCGAAGCCGGCTGCCAGGAGCGCTGCCTTTCCAGTCCCACACACCCAGCTGCAGCCTCGCTGCAACGTACAGGTGACCTTACCAAGCTTCTCTACCTTCTATAAATTTAAATTAATTGTATCATTTTATTTAAGTCCTGAACTCGCTGCGGTGCATTAGCATATTAAAATTAACTCTGCGGGCTGTAATCACTTTACCTTAATAAAACAACTTACCAAGGCAAATCTGATAAAACTATAGTACCCCCTTGTGGTGTTACCTTCATACCCCAATAGAACATTTCTTAATATTATATTCTACAAAAAATCTTCTTCTAGCAAGCTCAGCGGATAACTAATTAACCTTTTCTAGAATCCAATATGAGCAAAGGGAAATTAAAAGGATGGATGAGCTAGAAGGGCAAACTTCCAGGGCTGAAAGAGTAATCTTGAGTGAAGCCCTACACACCTTTACCTCACAAACATGGCACAGAATGCTTTAGTGAGAGAACAGCACTCATGTCACTGTCTCCAGGACACACAACCAGTGAAGAACACTTTGCATTAAATAAATCAATTTTTTAAAAGCAGCAAGCAAGCCCACCCAAAACACAATCAGCTTCTCAGCTGCACAGTGATTTAAGAGGTCACAAGTCAATGAGTGTACCTCAGTAACTTGAAATGACCCTGCACCCCAAGGCCCCTCTGCAGACCAGAACTCCTGGTTCTTACTGACCCGCAAGCAGGGGTACACACACACACACCCCCATAACTCACCAGGCTCTTGGGAAACCAGGAAACAAACACAAAGTCACAACAGATTTTCAAAGCAAGACCAAACAAGAGCTTATTTCGCATTCTCTGTGCTTTTTATTTGGACTCCAAAGAGGTCTGGGGGGTTTCCTGAGGTCAAAGCACCCGTCTCTGCACCAGCCTGTCCCATTAAGCCCTTCCCAAGCAAGCCACGTGGGCCTGCACACACAGCATGTGTTAACTCCTCAGCATCACCTTCCTTCCAGGAGGAATGATGAAAGTATCCTGGCTCTGGGATGGGCTGGCTTCATCCTGCTCCAGCACTCAATCCTGCCTTTCATTCTCCTACCAGCTCCCTGAACCCCATGGAAAGCCATCGCTGCTCAACAGCAGTGGGTGTTATTCTCACAGCAGTGCACACTAATAATAATTCAGCGTGGTGTCATGGATGGCTGTGAGCTCTTACTGAATTTATTTGAAAAAATAAAGTTTGGGGTTTTTTCTCAGAGATCTTTACTTAAGTCAGCATGGAACTCTTGTAAAAGATAACTACCAATAAGTCACAACTACTCAAGGAACAGCCTTTTTATTTTATTTTTTTATTCCTTGCTCACCATGACAACATAATAAATGAGCCCTGAGAGACTAGAAGTGCAGAACTATTTAAAATTTTGTATTTTATCTTTCGTTGGATGCTTCCAGACATAACATCCATGATCTATTTTTTAAAACCCTCTCCAGCACCTCCAAGTGAAAGTGGTGATTTTCAACTGCAATATACAATAATCAGAAATAGATCTTCACTGGGATTCCAGGTAACAGTTTACAAAACTGGCCTTATAGTACTTTTGTCATCCATTAATAATTACTTGCTCCCGTAAAAGAAAAGCAACAAGCCAACAGTTTCAACATCTGCTTTTTCAATTTTTGTTTTGAGTTCTGCTGGATGTCTCTGTACTCCTTCATACATGACTAATAGGAAAGATACAAGACTAATAGGAAACACAACTGCAACTTCACTTACGGTTGGTTTCAGTTAACAGATGGTCTTTAAACTATCCAACATAAAAGCATTCGTTTTAGAAAAACTGACCCCAAAACTGCTTCATAAAATCAAGTATTTTGTTGGGGGTTTTTTCCCCTCAAAGCTCTGGGATCTTTCAAGACACTACAGTATAAGAGGCCCCAGGGTTTAAAAAAAAATAAAAAAAAAAAAAATAAAAAAACCCCAAACAAACACAGACAGAACTTACAATTTCTGACCTCAAATATCAGAGACTAAAGGTTTTGCAATCCAAGTACCAGCAGCAACACACGCAGCTGTACAACACGGCGGCTGCCTAGACCACAACTCTCTCAATTTCAAGCACCAACATAAAATGACAGCAGAGATCTGCAAAGTCCCTGTGCTGCAGAAAAAATACACAACAGGTCAAGTGACGCCTTGGTGTCCCAGAAGCTCAGGCAGCAGTTACAGTGGGGTCTTCTGATTGTCACCATAGCTCTTCCCTCTCAATAAACCACTACTAAGTCTCCCATGGAGCAGCATTTAATTTCTCAGCAATACACTTTCACGGGCACGTGAGCAACCAGGGTGATAACAGTACCAGCCCTCATCCAAACTATTTAGTGGAGAATACAGAGATTGAGAAACTGTTGGTCTTTGTGAAGTCCAAGTCTGGCAAGACCTGTGTCATTCCACATTCCTTATTCTGACAGTACTACTGCGTGTTTGTCCCGTTCTACACTACCTACAAACCTGCTGCTGACCACAAAGCCCAGCAGAGCAGGTACATACCTACACCCCCTACACCCCCTTGGTCCTTCAGCTCTGTGTGCTGTTCATAAACACCTCGTTGGAGAGCCAGGGATAACTCTGCCAGCAGCACAACCTGCTCACAGCACGGCTTCTCTGCAAAGCAAACCAAGAATGAACCCAAAGAACTGCTGTTGTCCAGAACACCTCCCAGGGCCATCCATCACACCCTGCCCCACGTGGGGGCAGCGGGCACTGCCACAGCACCGCTGCAGCTGTCCAGGCACCACAGCACGGTGCCAATGTAAATGTGAACACGGCTTAACGCCTGCTCTTTGCCAGCCTCATCCTCTGTATGTCACAGCAGCTGTCCAGCTGAGGGCAAAACAGCAAGAGCAACTTCACACAAAGCTTTAGGCTGACAATTAGAGAATATTTCGGGCAAAATTATAGGGGAAAGGACTTTTTTGCAAGTCTGTCCTATTGCAAAGGTGTGGGTGCAGCAGCGCTGGAGGGCTGAGCACAACTGGGCTCCGAGGGCTCTCTGCAGCCGGCCGGGAGAGCAGCAGCGCCGGCTCGCCCGGGACGGGACTGTAGGTGGCAGCGTTCTTATATGGAAAAACCAGAACTCACCGCGCTTAACACTCGGTTTAGTGTCAACTCTGAGCCCCGGCTCACACACCAGGGTATTTACTCTCGCCATCAGTTCCTCCCACACAGCTCTGTCTGTTAATGAAGTGCTCCTACAGCCATCAGTATTTTGGTCTAGACAAGCTAAATGGTTCTGCTAAGTTAAAGAACAGCATTCAACAAAGCCACATATCTGATACAAGTTCAGGAACAGATGAAGCATCTGAAGGCTGAAAAATAGCATTATATCCAAGGAACACTGCTCCATTTTAAATGTTACTATTCCTAACCAGAATTCTTTCAGCTCTGCAGAAAGTATGACAACTTTTTTTTTTTTTTTTTTTTTTTTTAAGGGAGAGACCCCAAGCAGTCCAGTTTAAAGAGTGATTATTTTAAAAATCATACCAGAATTAGCACTGGAGAAAAAGTTAGCAAACAAAGTGAGGTTGAAAGTAAGTTTCCTCCAGTCTCTTTTTCCAGATGCATCACCAGCATCTGCATGTTAGCAATTTTTCATTATTTATAAATGTATTACAGGAACACAGCCAAGCTACAAGCCAAGAAGTCCAACACACACATTTTTAAAAATAGGGAATGTGTCTTGGTTATAGAACAAAAGAATTCATTTTATCACTTGGCTTTACCGCTTGAGAAAATGGCTCCTGGTGTGCTGAACTCCATGATAAATGTGCCCCCTCTAGATCTTTATTGCCCTTGTAAATCACAGGACTGACAGCAGTTAATAAGAAAGCTTTTGAGTGGTTTTGAAGTTTTGCTTTGTACAAATAAAATCTCATATTAAAGAATTTGCTAGTCCTCAAGGTGTGGAAAAACGAGTATGACTAGAACCTGTTGTGCTTGCTTTTTAACTCTTTGTTTCCAGCACTTTAAAAACAAAAAAAAAAAGTAATTCTGTAGCAGGGTACCAGAATAAAAAGGAAATCACTCTGTACTGAAATAGGAACATTAAACTTCAGTCATTAAAAAATAAAATCTTTCTGGCACTTCTATACCTGGTGACATCTGGCAGGGAAACACAATCAGCAATGTACAACATAAAACACAAAAGATTTTTCCATCATTTTACACCAGACATTAATAATCCTTCTTCTACAAATGGTGTTTAACTGAAGTGACAAAATTCTACATCCCAAATTCTACTGTTACACTGCTGGGGGCAGGATTAGCCAAGTCTCCAGCGAGCCCACAGCTGTGGCCAGGAGGTGTGAAGCTCACTGGCAGGCAGGACAGCCACGCTCACGGGCGGCCAGACCACGAGTCCTCACCACACGCCGCGGGTGAGCAGCAACAGCCCCGGGGAACACAGGGATCCACAGCGTGAACAGGTTCATTTATAATTACAGGTTCTAGAGTTTGCTTTAGAGATTACACCAAGAACAGGCATTTGGAAAGAAACATTATTATCTGGAGGTGTTCAGAAGCAAACTGAAGGTTGGGTAAGGACACTGTGGCACCCTGCACCGAGAATACAGGGTCACCATCACACCAAACTGCAGTTTAACCAAAACACAATTAATGTCACAGTGGCTTACTGTTTCCCTTCCACCACTTGCACTATCCCTGTGCAATTCCAGGCAGCATCACTCCTTCTAAAACAGTTTATGGCACAACCTGGCTGAGGAAATCTTAACAGGAAGCCGAGTTATTTGGACAAAGCTAAACTTATTGGTAGAGAAATAAATATATTTCCTGTTCAAACTGGTAGCACAAAGGTATTATGTGACAAATTATCAACAGGTTTGAAGAAAGCTGAGCTTCTCTGGACTGGATTTTAAACATATTTTAGAAGGCATCTCAGTGAAAATCCATTAGCAATGGATTACATCAGCATTGTCTCTTTCATTGTTCGGTTCCCACTGCCCCAATCTAGGAAAAATAAAGTAGGGTTTGTCTTTAACAAAGACAGGTGTTAAAGGAGCACATTATCCAGATTAGGATGCAAAGTGTCAAGCATCAATACCTCCTGGCTGCATGTACCCAAAGTCCCAAGGATGTCACTTATTACTAGCAGGCACCAGAAAGCTGCAGAGAAAAAGCAAACCAGGCCAAAGCAGCCCTGTAGGCAGGGGGAGAATCCTCTTTATCTAGAAAGACTCAGAGACACGGGGAACCAAGCCTTTCCTCCCAAGGAGCACAAACAGCAGCTCCTTCGCAGACCAGATGGAGAAACACATGGCAAGAGCAATACACAAAGCAGGCCAGTAAGTCTGGAGGCTGCTGCTGGCCACAGAGCCACCCGAGGCTCAGTTCATGGCCTTGATGAACTGAGGTTGTTCCTGTGGCATGCTGGTAGTGCCACTTAAAGAACCAGGCTGTTCCCAGCTCTGAAGACAGGAAAGAGCACCTAGAAATACACCCTGGATGCATTCAGCAAGGTATGCCTTCCCTGGCCTGTCACCTGAGGACCAGGCTCTTCTGGGATTCCACCGATGGAATTGCCTCCATGTGGGTTTTATCCCCGTTATGGATGTCCACCACTGTCTCCCATAGCCAGTACTGGCAGACTGGAAGGAGGAGGCAAGAGGAGAGGCCCCTCACAGTGTCCCTCAGCTGTGTAACTGGGGTTTGTGGGCAGTGTTAGTTCAGTCAGAAAACAACTGGCAAGCAGAGGCTGTAAAGCCACACTCAATGGGTGCTCAGAGAAATGCCACCAATCCAAAGATCTCAGCCCAAACATGACACAGGACATTTCACAGACATGAAGCTTTTATGGAGCTTCTAATTACTTCACAGCTTAAAGACAAATAATTCCTGATGGAAGGCCCAGCATTCCTGAAGTAGATGTGTGATCCCCAGAGCTGGAAGAGAGGTCAGACACAGAAACTATGCAGAGTCTGGGTACCACCTGCTCTCTTCACACTGCTTCACAGCAGCTGGCAGTGGTAGATCTGGGTTTGGAAAAGCCTACACAGCTGTCCTGTGGCACCACTAAGCACAGCCTCATGCTTGAGGCGCTTACAACACCTAACAAATCAAAAGGAAGAGAGCAATGGAAAAAAGCACATTCAGAACCAAGTTAGCAGTGGCACAACTCACTGTCTGCAAACAAACTCTTTCAAATGCAGTCCCAAGCAACAGTACCTGAGCAGGACAGCTAGCTCAAGCATCCTTCCTCAGAGGGCATCGCCGGCTCCGCTGCTGTCCCCCGGGGGCCTGGGGTTATCACGGTCACTACAGAGGGAAGACCAGAGGTTGGTTTAACATTAATAGCCATGAAACTGATTTCTGAACTACTTTAGGATGATACAGTCTTATTTTTCAAACCAGAAATTATTCTTAAACCTCTTCAAAATAGTTATGTGTAAGTTTTGTGGGGCTTTGTGTAATTTAAAAAAAAAAATCCACAAACAAGAGCCAAACAATTAGTGATGGAATCACCTGTCTCATTTAAAGAGCAAGAGGCAGCTCCCTCTGCAACTGAGGTCAGCTACCAGGTGCTCACCCTCTGCAGAGCCTCTCCAAACTTTGAGTTTCAGCCCAGCAATCACACCCCAAACCGTGTACAAGTATTGATGTTTGCCACTCTACGGTTAAATTACATCAAGCGTCAATGCAATCAACTCATTAGCTGTATTTTATTGAGCACCAACATTCATTACTTACTTTTCAATTCTTTGATTAAGCAACATATTGCCTGTATTCCCAGTCTACATCTATCAGCTGATTAGCTCAATAATACTGATAATCTTCTCAAGTCAAAAGAGCTGGGAAGGGAAGTAACTGAAATCCCTATGAGCAGACTCAATTTACTCCTTTTGTGTACAACATCAATACCCTGAACTACTAGAAATACAACCCAGCAAATGAAACTGCAAATGTGCTAAGTTAAGAGTGTAATTTTAACAAAAAGTCACAGCAGGTCATTAAAATGCCCCTTAATTGTCTCTAGATCATACTCTGTTATCCTTCCACAACCTCCCTGGCACGCCAAGATTTTAAATCTCTCCTGACTGATGGAAGAACCAGGAACAGACTTGAAGTGTGATTGTCACACACGGAGTCTGAATGCCAAAGGTCAAAGCAGCTCACTGGTATGCTGGCCCACTGCTCCAAATTTTATATCTTTTCTGTCCCTCGGTTATTGCCTGACATGATTTAACAACTGTAATTCCTTATTTAACGATGTCAAAGGTTTTTAGGAAATTGACTGTATTTCACCAACGATATATTTCTTCTTGATTACAGAGTGGTTAAAATGATTTTAAACCAAGACAGCAAAATAAAGCAGTAATAAAATCAATAAAAGGTGCTTAAAACATTCCTTCTATTAGGTAATGGCATTTAAAATATCCGTAGCTTGTAATGGCACTTAGGATATGCCCAAAAATCAATGGGCTAAATTACTTATTGAACTAGTTAATTTGAACATTGAGTTTTATATGTATATTGATAAAACAAGCTATAAGAATACCGGGATGTCTGAATTTCACAGGCAGATGTCTCCCTCTGCCGGAAAAGAAAAACTCGGACAGATTTGTATTTAAAAAAAAAAATAAAAATGAGCAACTCTACGGGATGCAGCGCGTTGAAAGCCCACAAGAGGCTTCGCAGAGCTGGTGAAGTGGGGCTGCTCCTGCTCAACGTGCCAAGTGGTCAAAGACCCTGAACAGCAACACAAAACTTCGGGTTTCACCCGGGGTCACTTGGTCAGACCTGAGAAATACACATAAAAAACCTCCACTAAACACTGGGGGGAAAGGGTAAAAGTGAGGGATTATCATAATGCTTTAAAAACAGGGAGACTATGCTCGAGAAATGTGTCAGTACTGCTCATGTTAACTCCACAGTAGCTTGGGGAATAACAGCCTCAGGTCTCCCAGTTCCTTCTCATGAGACCCAACAACCCTCCTGTAAAGACTGGCCTGAGTACTCAGCTGAGTTCAAAGCATAATTTCTCCTTTACATCCAGGAAAGCCATAATTCAGAGAGAAAAAAAAACAAAACATTTACAAAACAGGAGAGGCTGTTAGGATGTGAAGGCCTACACAACACAGCCCCTCAGGAGAAAGCAAACACTATCACTAGTAAAGATTTTTGCCTATTTACGTAGAGTTTTACTATTGCAGCACTGGGAACCCCAAAGTTCCCCAAGGCTCCAAAACAAGAAGCAGAGCAGTGGAGCTCTCAGGTCCTGGCTGCCACACCTGGCCAGGCTGCTGGCAGCCACAGGAGCCCCTCACCACAGCTGAGGTCAGGGTACGGCCCTGTCCATGCCGTCAGCGCTCCCACCACCAAGCTGAGAGGAAAATGCCCCTGCATTTCAAACCTGCAGCCAGGGTAAGAGCAGGACACCATTCTGAGGTGTCTGCTCTTGTTCTGAGGTGTCTGCTGAAGTTTCCTGAGTATTCTAACATTTATAAACGCAGGCCTGCCTGCGTTTATAAATGATAGGATACTCAGGAAACCTTCCTTAGTACTGTATCCAGTTCTGGGCTTCCTGGTACAAACCAGACAGGGAGAGAGTCCAGCAGAGGCCACAAAGATGAGGAAGGGTCTGGAGCATCTCCCCTGTGAGGAAAGGCTGAGGGAGCTGAGGCTGTTCAGCCTGGAGAAGACTGAGCGGGGATCTCATCAATGTTTATCAATATCTGTAGTGTGGGAGAAAAAGGGAGACTCCAACCTCTTCTCAGTGGCCTATGGGGACAGGACAAGGTGCAATGGCCACAAGTTGGACCACAGGAGGTTTCACACCAATGTGAGAAAAAACTTCTTCACAGTGACGGTGAGGGAGCCCTGGGCCAGGCTGCCCAGGGGGGGGGGGGAATCTTCTCNCTCTCTGGAGATATTCCAGACCCATCTGGTCACCGACCTGTGTGACCTGCTCTAGGGAACCTGCTCTGACAGGGGGTTGGACTCTGGAGGTCCCTTCCAGCCCCTACAATTCTGTGATTCTGATTACTGGAAAAATACAAACTCGTGGTCCAGAGGGGCTTCAGGGGGAGCCTGGACAGGCTGAGCACCTCTAGAACCACCGTCCCTGGAAGGACGATGGGACACACACTCCTGGAGGCCGTTTAGTCAGCAGGCCCCCCAGGGGGCACCCGCAGGCCAGAGTCGGACGCGGCTCGGCAGGGCTGTTTTCCCGCCTACTACTGTGCCTCTTCAGCCCCCCGCTGACAGGAGCCAGCCCCGCAGCCGCCCCCCGTTGCCCTCAGGCGAGACAGAGCCACAGGGACGGTGGGACCCCCAGAGCACCCCCCGAGCGGGAGCCGTCCGCCCGCCTCCCAGCTCCGCCGGCTCGGCCCTCACCTCCGCTCCGACTCCCCCAAAATGGTGCCGCGCCGCCGACAGCGCGGATGTACC
>VXBZ01003666.1:339290-364150 GCA_013399135.1 Heliornis fulica | reverse complement strand
ATATAATAATTAACAATACAAAATAAGCATGTTTTCATATTTTATTAATCCTGTTGTTAATGCTATTCCATGCATAGAGTGCTTGCTGTATCTCAGAGCCATATGGAAGTAATTTGTGTTTTACCTAAGCAAGCTTGTAACCTGTGATTTGGTGAGTTTAAAAAAAAAAAAGTGGTAGTAGATTGCTAGAATTTATATAATCTAGGCCGTTTGAATGGGGACACAATGTACCCCTCTTTTACAAAACACATGCTTTCAGAAACTGTGTTTCTGAATTTGGTGAAAGAATATCCTGTCATTCTGTCTCAATTTCTGTTGGAAAAAGGTAGTTAATAGGTCAGATCCGCAGCTCATCTATCTGTTGACAGCTGCATTGGTAAAGAAATTAGCTCAGCTGAGATCCAACCTTTTGAATGGATGAAAGGAAATAGCTGGGTATAACACATATATCAAAGGAAAATTAAATAGTATGTTTAACTAAGGTATAATGCCATGAGAAAGTAAGTGGTTTTGTTTCACTAGAGAATATGCAAAATATGTAAATTCTTCCAATCCATGTACTTCAAGCCTAAGATATTTAGCCTTGGATTGGGCTATTATTATTTCTAGCTTTCCCCCCTAAATTTTACTTTATTAGCTTTTCTCTCTTTTATGTTACCTGCTCTGTGCATCTTGTCTCTTGCTGTGCTCAGACCCTTTAACAAGTGGCCACATGGAATGGATTAGTTATGTTCTGTATGATCTGATAATGGGCAAATGTACAAAGGTGCTTGAATATTTGTAGGACTTTGGAAATTAATTCAGCAGAAGTCCAAGACCAATTAGATGAAGTGGATATTCAACATCAGCATTTAAGTTTACATCCAAAGATGGATCATTTTGCTTTTAAAAAACTGCTTCAAAAAGAAATCACATTACAGGAACAAGCCATAACCTTCCAAGTGGCAGGGTGGATTGTTCTATAAAGTGTATTAAAAATAATAAGAAAGAAATTACTTTAATAATAAAATAATAAGAAATAAATGGCTTTATTAAATCCACCCACTATCTACAGACATACACATCTGGCATAAAACACTCCAAGGACACTAGGCCTCATGTAGAATCTTTACATGATATGTATTCTTTGTTCTGTGCTCTGGTCTGCATGTGAGGTTATTAACTGTAAGGGAAGCAGTTGTTTTAGGACCTGCTGTGATTAGAACTGATCTTCTTCAGGACTTCTCTGTGAGTGGTGAAGTTGTAGAGGTTTTCTTGCTGGGTTATAACACATTTGATAGAACTTGTGTGTGTGTTTGCCAACTCTCCTATCTTCAACTGAAAATATCCCTAATGAATCACAGTTTTATTTAAAGGTCATATAAAAAGACAGAATGGTGCTTTTTTTTTTTTTTATTCTGCATCTTCGAGTCTAACAGAAAAATAAAGTTTTTCTGCTCCTGGTATCTCTCTCACTGGTGTTTCTGTTGCTGCCACATTATTCTTAGAATATCCCATACAAACGTACTTTGTTTCTTCTGGAAAAATCGTATGTGGAGCACTTGCTACTCATCCTTAGTTATGGAATCCCAGCTGACTGTGCAGTCACTTGATTTCTGTGCCTCCCATCCCAGTCTAGTAGAGCCTAATGACTGTGGAGAAGGCCAGCCTCTTTCTCTGCCAAAGGAAGGTTTTTTAGGAGGGCTAAGGTATTCTCTCTAGCCACACCTATGGTTACGGAATCTTGTTGCTTTGCAGAACTCATATGCTCTGAGTTAGGCACTCAGATTCACAGGAGACTAGTGAGTTAGGAGACCAAAGGTCTGTGGAAAAGACTGAGGGAGGTTAGACCCCCATTTATTTCAGCAGCTTGGAAAGCACATGTGTACTGCTTTGGAACATGATGTTAAAACTCACACTGTGCAGTCTGACATGAGGTCTCTCAGTCCTTCCTCTCTGATAATGACTGAAAGAATAGCATGAACTAGCACAGAGCAGACACTGTACTGGCTAAAGAGAAGGGAAAGCTTGACTGTATTTTTTGCTTCGAGTATTTAATTTTGGCTGTGACTCGAATAAAGACCTTCTGTGTACAGTATGAGTGATCTTAATACTTGGTAAAAAAGAAGCAGACTAATAGACATGCATATTATCTGAGATGTCATTGGATTTGTATGTTGAATTGTTTCAGCATGTGCCATTGCATTTGACAGTTACCATTTATATGCTACAGTTTAGTGGAGTCAGGCCTTGTTGACTGTGTGTACTTGCTACAGAAGAAATTGTGGTCTTGGGTGCAAAGGGAGGTAAAGAACTCCAAAACAACAAGTTAGCTTGGAAAAGATTTGATGTTCCCTTCTCTCTGTGCTGCTCTGAACAAGAATTTTGCCTTAGGCTCCTCTTTGATTGCTGTTTTTACAGAAACACAACCAAACAAGAACATCTGATACAACTGATTTTATTTAACATCTGTTAAGCATTCTTCTTCACCACCTAGATTTCTTCCTGCAACAGAATGCCCAACCCCCCCCCCGCAAAAAAAAACAAAACAAAACAACACCTTTGCTATCATATGATTAAGATCCAATTTGTCTCTTGCCATTTTTTTTTACTGAATCAAAACTTAGAGTTACTTGTTTTTCAAACTGTTAAGTAACTCTTCTTAAACCTATTCCAAATCTGAAGGGCTATTCTTAGGAATGTGTGCAATATTTACTTGAATAAAAAAGATCTTAGCATCAGCTCTTTTTATAAATACTTTTTCATATCCTCATTCCAAAGAAAATAATTCACTATCATATACTGCAGATGCTCATTTTATGAACTGATTTGGCCAGGTGGGCCAAATAATGTGTTGTAGATAAAAAAAAGACCGAAACATTTGTTTGATCTTTGTTTTCATATTGAGAAGGCAGGTTGCTGAAAACAGGGGGGAATGTCAATTTCTGTTGTTAGGTATAAATCTCACACTTGGCTTTCAGCATGTGTCAGAACCAGAAAAGGAGCAAATAACCTGAATTCAGAGCAAAACGTGTGCACTGCACAGGTACTTCAGGTAGAGTTGTGACTGTGTATCTAATTGATGACCTGAGATCAGGAACCGTTTAAAATTAAATATTTACGCTTTGATATTAGAATTGCATCTTTGCTGGAAAGAACACTACTGTGAATTCTTGAATAAATTAATAATCTTTCTTTTCATTTCAGTCTTGTTGAGCTTTCTGCTTGGGTGTACTAATATACATGAGTGAAAGAATGGGTCCTCTGTGCAATATAAACATCCTCCAAGATAATTTTTATATACACATAGTGAGAGACTATCTGTGCCCCAAAGACAGACACAGACAATACTAAGGATTTCTGTGGAAATGATTGTGAAATTTGAAGTAAAGCATTTCCATGTCACCTCTGAAAATAACAGCTAAATGTAATCTGTTTTACTCAGTGCTGAGTAAGTGGACTCATCCACTGGAATCCCAGCCCAGTAAAATGGTATTTGAATAAAATCTCTTAGGTTTTATAGAATCTCACACAGTGTCAATTCTTACAGTGCCTAGATACCCCAATATATGACAGTACTTAATATGTAATCTCCATTATCCATGAGCTGCTTAAGTGAGGTATAGATTGTTTATAAGTGCAGAAAAACCCACGCTGGCTCCAGGCAGAGAGAGGTTAAGTTTATTTAGGCTTATTAAGTTAGGCATAGACCTTCATAGAAGTGCCGACATTGCTTTTAGGACCAGCAAATCCAAAAGCAGCTTATGTCATATTGCAGGGCATGAAGCCAAAGCTTATTAAGTCCAATTAGGTCTAAGTTAGCAACTTGAGCATTATTGAACTGCGCTTACCAGGGTTACAAATGCTGTGGAGAGTGTGGGGACAGCCATGTGTCACTCCATGTGAAAACTGTTTGGATTTAGCGTGGACTTATCAGTATTCTGTAGTTATGACTACATTACTTTTTAATACTCCAGGCATAAGGAGAATATATTAGTTTGGATGTGAGAAAGTGCACCCAGAAGTTTGGGGCTGCACCTGACCTAAGAAGTTCACCTCAGCCAAGAATACAGAGAAACAGGAGACAAATGTATTCATGTGAATGTGAGAGGAACCATTAGCTCAGCTGTTAAATAAATCCAAACTAATAATAAATCCAATACCAGTGGATGACCACCTGAGGATCCTCTGTAATGTGCTTTCCTGTTATTTCTGTAGTACTACTGGGGTTATTTGATTTTCCAGTATAACCCAAAAATCTATTCTTCCATTTGTGGAAGAGGTGATAGTAATTTATGACCTGATCGGTACCTTGCCATTCAAGACTAACTGCACTGATGTCAGTAAAATTACTCTATCATGAACTAATAAACTGTTGCAGTTATTTAGAAACTGCCTGATCTGAATATCCCCACCCTCCACCTCCCCACCCTTTGCTAAAACAAACCATCTGGAGCTTACATGAATGAAGTATTTTGTCATCTTAGAAAGTCTTCCTTTTTACAATGAAAAACCAGCCAACCAAAATGCACACCCCTGACATTTCCTATAATTAATGTCAAACATCTCTGCAGTGTGTCTGTGAAGTTTATCTAACATGTAATCACAGTTGGATGGACATGGTGATGTTTTCTTCTCAATAACTTTCTAAAGTGTAGACATGGGACAATTTGTTTGAGAACAGAGAAGGGCTTGTGAGTAATGTGATGGTTGGTGGCTGTCTTGAGCATAGGGATCAGGAAATAATAAGAGTTTTCATTTCTCAGAGAGGTAACGAAGAGGGAGTAGTCAGAGGGAGTGGAGGGAGTCAACATAATTGGTTCCTTGGTCTTCTAGAGGGAAGACTCTGGACTGTTTAGGAGTGTGGTTGGCTCCTTGGGAGACATACCTGAAAGGCAAAGGTGTCCAGGCAGGCTGGACATTCTTCACGAAGGAACACTTGAAGGCACAGCAGCAGGTTGTCCCCATGTGCTGAAAGACAAGCCAGCAGGGAAAAAGATCAGCCTGGATGAACAGAGAGATTTGGTTGGAACCAAAACAAAGGGAAGTTTATGACCTTTGCAAGAAGGGGCAGGCCAGTCAGGAGGACTCCAAGATGTTGTGAGCTTATGCAGAGTGAAAATCAGAAGGGCCAAAGCCTATCTAGAACTTAAGGTGGCTACTGTAGTAAAAGACAATTAAAAATAATTTTCCTTAAATATATTAGAAACAGAAGGATGGCTGAAATGAATCTCCATCCTTTATTAGATGTATGAGGATGCTTAGTATATGAACCATAACCCTCACTATAGCCTAATGATATCTGTCTGATGAAACTCAACCTGTTTATTGTCCTACCAGTAACTTTTACTCTTTTTGCCCTTAACATTCTTCTATTCAGAGCTACATGAGGGGCTAAAGTTTAGTAAAAGAGGTTTTCCTGGAAGTCCTAACAGTTACACTTTATGTGGATAAAATGTAAATGAAAGCAAGTTTCTTTTCTGCTTATTCACTTATGTGTGGCAGGTTGATTTGTAGTATATTACTGGCCTCAGCCAAGAGCTGAGATCACTGAGATCACCTAGTGTGAAGAACTGCTTGGGACTTCATTTTCTAAGTTATTTTTTGAAAAAATGTGCTTAATGACATTTTAACAAACGAGAAACCAAGCACACCTACTAATTTATCACTGGAAGTCTTGATACCACATCAAAGCGAAAATGCTTTAACTAAGAAGTGAAAAGCAAGACTTTGAATAATTGCGTAATATCAATTGTAAGCGTATGCACTGCAAAGTCACCAGTGCATTAATACTCGGTAATGACTGCTGTATCCTGGGGTTGTTGCAGAATTCTTTTCCCAGTTGTTTATGTCAGGACTGCTTAGTTTGCCAGAGGCTAGCAAACAGATGAGCATAATTAGGGCTTCTACAACTAGAGTCTTGTTCATAATCAGTACCAGGGTAGAAAAGTAAAGAATAATGGCATTTCTGCTTATCTTTTCTCTAGACTGTCTCTTCAGTCAATTTCTAAGCCAGCCCATAGCAAGTTCAATAGTTATGTAGCTCAATAATTAATGTAAGGGTATGGAAATAAACATGCTGGGATCATACCATTGTCAGCCTGATACTTGTAAAGATCAATAGAAATGTCATGTCGAGTTCACAAATGTGTGCGTAAGGACTCAGAAAAGTCAACCTCCATCTGCCAAATACAAATACTTAGCAGGTTCCTCACTTCTGAAGTTAGGTGTCCTGCCACCTCCTGCAGTGAGTGCATAGTGAGCCCCTCAGAATAGGGTCATAAGGAGCATTAGGCTGAGCAGGAAAATAGTAACTGTGACTATTTCAAGGGAAATATAACAACTCGGGTAATCAACTACCAACAACTTACAGGCTAGAAAAATCAATGAGGTGTTCTTCTTGCCTGTGTTACCTAAAGGCTGGATAAAAAGCTGAACACCAAACAAGTTACTAATTGCAGAAACTAATTGTCTTCTTCTTTGTGATACATTTCAGATCTAGCACTAAAGACATTAGTTTTGTAGTTGCCTTGAATTATCTTGCAGGGAAGAACAGATAATTTAAGAGTTGCATGAGTGTTTCCACCTGGACATGAATTCTTGTTTTTCTCAAGCCCCTGTTCAGTATTCTCAGACAGTAAGAACATGCTTCTGTAAACATGTTTGAGACATTTTGGGTTCTTCAGTCCATAAGAATATCCTCACATTCCATCTGTAAAATAACTCACATTGCTTTTTCTATTTCAAGCTTGAATAAAAGTTCATTAGAGGGAGAGAATTTGGGCTGTTGAGAAGAAAAAATAACAAATCAAAAAAATCCTCCCCAAAAAACACAAAACCTAAATGAATGATGAGGTAATTATTCACAAGTATATTACTGAGTCAGCTGTGTACACAAAACAACACTGCCATTAAATCTGTGAAAAACTTTTTTTTTCAACATTTGTGGCTCAATCTATTTTTGACAAGTCATAGTGAGATTTGCATCTCTTATGCTTTCCATTCATGTTATTAAAAGTAAACTGCAAGTTTATTGGCCCTGTAAATTCATACCTATGTGTTGCATTAAAAATGGATCTGTTTTCTTTCTTTGGTTTTGTAATAGAAAAACAAATGTTTTAATCACTATGAGGAAAAGTACTGTTTATTTATAATTGCACCTGTTCTTGCATAAAAGGAAATACAGTTTTGATCCATGCTTTCCTGGGATTGTTGTGTGACTGGTACAGTTGTTCACTAAATCCAATACCCTTGTGTTGTCTTTCAAGGGGTGTTTTATTTCTTCTACTTTATTTATTTATTTTTTAGATGCCTGGCACATTCCTCTTTATATTAGTATCCTAGCTGTGTTTCCTGAGCTGCCTCTGTGAATGTCTTTCAGGCCTGGACAGTAGCACCCAGTGTCTCCAAATTAGCATTCCTCGATTAAGTTATCTTGCCAGTGAAATGCATGTGACTGTGGGCCAAGCTGGATGTAAAGAAAACTGTTCTACAAATTACAGGAGTTACTTGGGAAGCTTTTTTTTCATTTGTTTCTTTACCCTCCTTGGAATACTTTGTCCATTTTCAATCTTAAAGTTTGCAAACCAGTGTTATTATTTCTACCACTTGCAAGAATTGTACCCTGCCCAGTGACACTTCCTTCCCTCACCCAGAGGGAAAATAGTTTTCAGGAAATAGTAAAAAGACCTCATAATGTATGGTTTACCAGTCACGTTTAGCTTCTCTCTAAGCCCAGAACCTTTAATGCTTTCAGTTATGAATGGGGAAATTTCTCATGTACAGGCAGACCCTTAGTAAATCCCATTAATAAGAACAAAAATTTAAATAAGCAAAGTGATTTCTCCTGCCTGAGTGGTAGGGAAGCAGACAATTTTGTGTTCCTTAACAAATCAAGTAAACTTTTAATGATTCTAAAATGTAGCTTAAATGCATCCATGGAGGAAAATGGCTGGAAAATGAAATTCCAGCCTTCGAAAACATCTTAACACTTGAACTTCTTTTTTTTTTAAATTTTTTTTTTACTCAAAGTGCAAAAATAGTTGTAAAATTTCTTCCTGAAAGCAAATGTTGATCAGTAATTGTTGGTTATTTAAGCCTGAAAGTCTGGATCAATAGAAAAAATAATTTAGCTGAAAAATTTAATAGTTTTAGCTGTGATTAAAAAACCCCACCCTATTTGTCTTTAGGGATATTTTCTTCGCACTCTTAGTTTTTGTAGAAGGTTGCAAGAAGTAAGCAAGAAATGATGAGCAAACATAGCAAAACCAAACAAAAATAAGTGAAAACTAAGGAATGGGTACAATGAAGATTGAAAATATCTTGTCAATTTTTTTTTCTTTAATTTTTATTAAAAAATATTTTTCCTTGAAAGGACCAAGGGTAAAAATTAGCTATCAGCTGAAGTAACATTGTAGAGGCCTTGAACTTAGTAAGATAATTAAATTACTGGCTGCTACTGAATGGAACATTTTTGTCATATCTGGCAATGTTAAGGGAAGAGCAGCTATGAGGAAACAGCTGTGATTGCTGTTCCAAAGGAAATCACTTTCAGGCATAAGATCTAAGAATTTTTAAGAACACATGCAAAGTGAGAGGGAAGGTCAGAAGGAAGGAAAAATATTGGTTCAGTTATCTGTGCTGCAGATTCTACCAAATTGTCTACAAAGGAAAAGTGACCTGTAAGCATGGCTCTGCAAAGGAGAGAGGTGGTGAACAGATAAGACTTGGGCAGATGTTTTTGAAAGCTCAGACCAGAAACAGACTGTAGTGTCACAGGCATACCCTTGAATACTACACGGCTTGTGATTAATCGTGTAAGTCCTAGATCACATCTTCATTGTTATGCTCTGAGGAGCTGTAGTGTCTGGTGAGGTCACAGGGAGGCTGTTGTTTTGTACCTAAATTGAGTTTCACTCTGTGGTGGTTTATGGAAAGGTTGTGATGTCCTTCACTTGCATGATTAGCATTGTATCTACTATTCCTTTAAATTACACATAAATTCAATTTTTAATAGAGACAACATAGAAGTATTGGTGAAGGAAGACATCCATGTCCTGTTGTGGACCCTGCTTTAGGCAGCTTTGCTAAATTCATGTAACTGTGCCTGACATACTAATTTCAGAGATTTAAGCAAGTTTTCCACCTGGTACACATGATTTCCCTGTCACATGGAGCTATCTTCTGTCTGCTTCTAAATGGCTTTCACATACTTTGGAGGGAACAGATAGCTTTTCCATAACTGCAATATATTCTAGAGGTTATGCCTTGTCATTGTAAAGCTGAAGAGATCAGAAACCAGTCAACTCACTATGTGGAATATGACCTCAGCTGGAGATGACTTGAATTATTTCTATGAAAAAGTTTTCATTTTGAAAAGTCAGATATAATGAAGCCATTTTTGGTATCTCTCAGCATCAGTCAGTGCATTTGTGTACACTGCATGTCTTTCCCAGATCCTCAGTGAAAGTTAGTTGGGTTTGGGAATTCAAAATTGTTACCTTCTTTTCAGAGCCTTTATTTTAGTTAAGCACATTCTGGAATCTGGAATATTTAAAACAGAAAAATATGTTTAAGTTAACATTTCCTATCATTAACTTCTACAGACAGGCAAATCCACAGCATATTGGGAAGTGTTTTATGGAAGAAAATAACTTTATGTGACACAGTGTGTCTCTTTACAGCCTGAATTGATTACAAGTTTTTTTCATTAAACAGTTTTAAAGAAGATATACAAAAAGCTTTAGGAATAAAATTTATAAATATTAATTACTTCCTAAATGGCTTGCTTAGAAAATGAATTTTTAGATTTTTATGTTATTTTTGAAATTATGTTGCTAAATTTATATAATTCTGGGAGAAAATTTGTTGTCATTGGGATTTCAAGAAAGTCATCATTTGCTAACACAAAACCAAGACAGCATTACCTATTTATCGATCATTGGACTGCATCCCAGGTCATTGGACTGCACCCCAGGAGAGTTGAACTCAAATCTTGGCTTGTATACTGAACTACTGGGTGAGTTAAGGCAAACTGCTTGACATCATTCTATCTGGCAGTTAGTGATCCTTATCTGAGTTTGATAAAGATAAGGAAACTTATTTAATAAGGAACCTTATTTGGGTTCCACTGATGAAGAGGCTTATTGTTACTCATCCTTATTTACTGTTACATTAATATTAATCAAAACAGGTATTTTTATTTTCAAATGAAAGCTGTTTGCTTTAGGAAGACTCAATTGTATTATTCTTGATGAACTTTTCTGAAAATCTGAAAATAGCCTAATATTTAGGGTTTTGCCATTTATAGGTTTAGGAAGAAACAGTAAATATGTATTAATATGATGTCCATTAACTGCCTAGGGAGGTGCATGAATCAGGCAATTATGTTAAACACTGCAGCACCTAATTTAGCATTTAAAGACTGCATTGACTGCTAAAGTGAACAAAGTACTTACTCAATGGACTTGAGCATTGTACCCTGTTTTTTCCTATGGCTCAGTGGAAAGCAGGATATGGAGTGTGGTTTTTGTCTGTGCCCACTGGTGCTCTCCTAGGCAGTGTCCATTTCTGGGGGGAAAGGACAGACCAGACATGATTCTCAATAATCAGTTTAGAAGTTGCTACCATATTCTGAGAAAGAAAGAATTTTGCAATGTGGAGCTCTAAAATGAAACTTTTTTCCCCCTCTTTCTCTGTGTCAGGTGCCTGTTTGAAACTTTGATCTGGAATCCAGAATGATTCACAGCAATACCATAGTGTTTACCATTGCAAATCCAGTTGCTTAAGGTGCTTACTTTGGGGCTAAGTGCATGAGCTGTGAAGCTGATTTTTGCAATTTTACTAGTTCTATATAAACTAAATAATTTCTGAACATTTGGTGTCCCTTTTGTAGCTACCAAGTTAAGCTGAAATCTCTGTCAAATGATCTAAATCCCCCAAAAATACCGGAGCAAAATTTTGGCCAGGAAAAGGTTAAATGTTTAGAGGAGTAGAAATCCAAATATATTTTGACTCTATCCACTTTCCAGACTGAATCTTGCATCTCTCATCACAGCGTAAGAACAAACTAAATCTTGTCAAAATGTAAGTCTACTCTGGATGTGACCGGAGGGAAAAGGATTATGAGAGTGATAGCTCAGGAGAAATCTTCATGAATTTTTCTCCTTCTAATATAAGCACAAGATGTACCTCAGAAATGTTTGTCTGACTTTCTGAAAACAGCGAGGAATTTGCTGTTACTTCAGGCAGGAAATTTCATCTTGGTTTACATAATATGCAGGAGTCCCCTAATGAATAATACCCTGAATAACTATTGCAGCAATTCCCGTGTCTTTGAAACATGTCTTAGCTCCATGTAGGGTGCGGAATGTTAAACCAATGAGAAACTGCTGAGAGTAGAACTACATCTAATATCTTAACTCATTTGATTTCTACAAATTGTTCTTCTGAACAAAACACCAAAAAACCCCACAAGAACTTTTACACCAGTATTTCCCATAACAATCTTCCTGAAAAAATGAGAACGGTTCATTGTAATCAGAATATTTTACTTCTTTGTGCTTGTTTTAATTTACCGATGACTACACGGTGCTTATTTTCTCCTTTTCTATCCAATCCTTAGTGTGATACTGTAGCTAGCAAAGCACAGAGTACCCTGAATTTCACCCAGAATATGTGCTGGAAAGTCAGTAGGACAGCTGGAAAGTGTGCCTTACAAGATAACACCAAAGAGTTCTAGGGTTGAGGAGACATTATATCCTAAAATACATTCAAACAAGAACACATCACTTTTACATTTCCTGAATTAGTGTAATACATTTTAGATTCCAAAATAGAATCTTCTGGATAGCATCCTTATTATACCAGTGCTGTTGGATTCTCATTAAGAGCTATCATATGAGGCTCTAGGAGAACAGAAGGATTTGAACAGCACACAGAAGGGGAAAAAAAAAGAAAAAAGAAAAAAGAAGAAAGAGTTCCGGTGATGCTGCCATTAAATATTATATAACAATATGCCTTCAGTTCATACATAATCAGAAATCTGTGATTTCCTTGACAGCTTAATTTTTGATCTCTGGATTTTGAAATCTCAGTTGTAATCCTGGAAAGAATTTTGGTGGATGGTCAGTTTTTTCATGCTGTCTTATTCTCATGTACAATAAGGAAAATTAATAGAAGACAGAGCTGTAGGTATAAAACGTAATGACAGCTGGATTTTAACAGAAAAGGCTTCAGGTGTGCCAAATAACAGACATGATATCATAAGGCAGTATCTGTTGGAGAATCTAAAGTTTCAGCATCACATCACACACAAAGAGTGCTTACGTTGGCATTCAAAAAATCTTTGTTGTTTAGTCAATATCAAGCAAGTTTTCTTACATCTAGAAGTTTTTTTTTTTCTAACATGCTAAGAAAGGATAGAGGAGTTTAAGGCCTCAGAGGCTTGAATTGTATGGGGTATTTTTTTTCTTTCTTTGAGGGTTTCTTGCCTATACAGACTGCACGTAAGACTAGAGACAATTCTGGAGGAAGCAAACAAGTAGGCAATGGAAGCTGTCATCACTGACAGTCAAAATGAAAATGCGTGAAGTTTTAGGATCACATCCCCCGAACAGATAAAGGAGGGCTAGCTCCTGAAAGAGTGCGTGTGTCTGAAGAGTGAGAGATATAAGGAAGGAAAGCCAATGAAAAATACTAAAGATTTGGCAATAAGTCAATTAGAAAACATTGCAGATAAATTTTAAAGGACTCCTTATGACAAAAAAGATGAAAGATCTGAGAAGAGGATTTTATAATAATTTTTATTATAATAGACAGATAAGAACTATAGCAGAAATATCTGAAAAATAAAATGAGATTTGTCTTCACATTCCAATGCATTTGATAAAGAAAACAAATTCTGAAGTAATACCAAGTACTCTAAAGAAAATGAATAACCTCCTCTTTAGTCTTTATATAAGGAATAGGCTCAGTCTTTTCAGCAATTAACACTTTGAAATCATTCTTTCTTTAGCTCAAGCAACAATTACAGTAAAATTAGTAATGTTATAGTTTACTTAAAATATATTGGCTTTCTTCTCAGGTTGGCCTAGAATGAGGTCCTTGGAGGAAAATCCATTCTTTCTTTGCAGGCAGGCTCTGAAAAACAATCTGTTTTTTTTTCTCTTCTGTATGTTTAACCAACTGTTTTGTTGCAATGTGTTTTCCTTTAAAAAAAAAAAGCCATTCTTCTGTAGGGGTCTCTGTGAAGTAACTCTCCTTAGATCCATTATGAATGTCTAAGCTTTTATGGCAAACACATTCACAGATGTTTCTGTACAATGCTACTTGAATAAGATCTGATTATCAACCATTTGTGTTCAGACATGTTCTCTGGCTTTTCTATATGCTCAGAGTATGTGGCACTGCAAAAACTACCAGGAATTCCTGAGATCTTTTATCTTTGCCTGTTACAATACCTAATATGTACAAACAATTAACAGCTGTCAAGAACCATGGAAATGACTAAACTTAAGAGTATTTGAGAGTATTAGTATTTAGAAGTTGGTCAGACATCAATCGTATGCTCTTGTCATGCAGTTCAGACACTTCTCTGACTCAAAAATATCAGATTAGAATTGAGGAAGAAGGTGTAGAAGCCAGACAGAAGAGGAAGAATTGTTACAACATGCAAAAGCAGACAGATTAATGTCTGCTTGGCACACGGCAAAGGTAGGAGAAGCCTGATGGTAGGGTGTCGTGTCATAGATCTGCCAGTCAGAGCTTTGGATAGATGAGGAAGTAGAAAGCTGGAGAAGTGAGGCAAGGAGAACAAGCTGGGATGGGAGGAAGATAGTGTGAGTGTTGCAACAAGCCTTATCCACCAGACGCAGGGTGGGGAATACGATGTCAAACAGGCAAGTTACTCCTGAGAGAGGGGTTCAAAGAGAAATGCACTTCTGATAATGTCTGAATTGTGTCCTGTTCAGAGCTCTAATCAGATATCTGTAAGAGAAGACAGAGTGAGGACTTTTCACGTTTTGTGGGTGATTACAGCTTATTTCAAAGGGTTAGAGAGAACACATTAATTGCATGCGTTGGTGCTGTCTTTGCACTAATGACTGGAGCAGATGGCAGAAGTGCTGTGCTACAGGGAGAGAAGAAAAAGGAAAGAACTGGTAGCTTCTGTGAAACAGCAGACTTGTTATGTTCCTTGCATCTGGTCCTATGCCCATCACATTGCATTTTGAATACTTTTGCCAAAAATCAGTTCCATTTTGTAATTTGAATTTTCATGTAAATGTGCCGGTTTCAGCAACTGCCAGAAAAGTTGTCTCACATTAAAAATACATTTTCTGGTCAAATCCAAAGAAAAATTTTCTGGAGAACATTCCAGCAGCAATGAGGAAAAGAAAAGGATGTAGATGTTAGGAGCTTATATTGAACTCCTGGCCTGAATCAAGCAGTATGGGAAAAGAAGCTTGAAACTGCATCTTAAATTAATGCAATTGCTTACTTAAGGCTGAGTTTTTACTGCTTTCTGATAGGAAACTTCAGATGTCTCAGGTTTGACTAGTGTAACATGGAAACATTTTTTAGTAATATCTCACTTTTGTATAATTTGTAGAATTAAGCTACATTTCCAGTGAAAATTAATGTCCCAAAGGGACATGAGAAAACTACCCCAATTCAAAAGATGAGAATTAGCCATTCTCTAGCTTCTCTAGCTTCTCTAGCTCCTTTTGAAAGAAGTGCCTTGTGGCATTATGCATCCAATAATAATAAACTCATAAATGACATGACCTGTTTTCACTCTCAGTAAGTAGCAGGTAGTTCTAGTTCTAGAATCTCCTGAACTGGTTTTGCCTGGTTTCCATCAGGTTCCAGGCATCTTTGTAGATTTTTATAAAGGTCAGGTAAGAATCCATATTTTCATGCGTTTAATTAAAGATCTTGTTGAGATTTATTCCTTTTGTTTTGCAGTTGTACATTTACATATATAGTTTAAAAAAAACCCAAAAGCTCAGAAAATTTCCTTGCTCTATTTTCACTGTTCAAATTGGCAGGATAGTCATGATGGGACTTACAAGTACCTGCTGAAAAATCATTTGCATTCTCAACTGTGCATTAGACTGTTGGGAAAAAATGTGTGATCATCCTAAGTGGATCTGACACCAAATGCTTAATTTCATCATGATTAGACTCCTATGTCCCCATATTTTCCTCTTCCCCATTAGTAAATGCCAACAACTCCAGTATTTTTTAAATACTCTGGGAAAAGAGGCTGGATTTTGAGCAGTTAAGATTGTAAAAATTATACCTGTGGAGCGAATGTTTCTAACCAGCCCTGGATGATAATGCCAGGGATTTCTGCTGTTTGCTATCAAGCACAAGCTATAACAGTTACATCACTTAGCCTTTACCCAGCCCTTTACCCTAAACAGTATTTTTGCTGTCTCTCCAGGTTCTAATCACTGTCTAGAGCTGTATGGCCTCTACTCAGACAGTAGGATTCTCCTTAGGTTTCTGGGATATCATGTTAAATCACATTTACTAGATATGATTGTATGTTTCCTTCCTGTCTGCTTGCTTTCAATCATGGCCCATTATTTCATGAAGCAAATAAAACATTTTGGGCCAGATACTGCCATGAGGATTAAAAGAAAAAAACCCAACAGATTGACCATCCTTGGAAGATGATAATTGAATAGGTTCTAAGATACTGTGATTTTGCAACTTCAATTATATAAATCATATAATTAATTTTTTTTTAATTTGCACTGGAAAAATTTCTTAATCAGCACCATATCATTCCCCGGAAGTAAAAATTAAATCTTAATCCCTTTAGTTCTGTATTTGCTGGGAAATTTGTAAGTGGAGGGAAGATTCAGGGTGTAAAGGTTTGTGTCTTGTCTCAGGTCTCTCACAGGCCCTTATAAAACAGTGTCTTATGATAGAAGCACATTTTTGCTGACAGCTTTATCAGTTTTTCATAATTCCGTAGTGGATTCATAAGAGCAGGGATGCAAATGAACTTTTTGATTTTATGAAATTAGCCATGTGCTTGATATTAAGCCAGAAACTTCATTTTCTTAAGACTTAACTTGTTCTGGTTGATTCTAGTAAGAGAATGAGAGATCAGAATTAAGTCTGGCTCTCCTGCACGATGACATAAATCTATGCAAACCATTAGGTAGCATTATTAAAAGATAGCCCTAATGATAACAACATCTGCGTCTCATTGTAGTCATTGTTGTTTTTCATGTACTTATATCTGATGACCAGCAGGCTTGTACTGAATGATTTCAGAATAAAGTAATCATGTAGTAAACCTTAAATTCTGTGAAAGAAAACAGACTTTTGAAATGTACTCATTTACACGTAATTCCAATGACCTTACTTAAAAAAGAACATGAATACATTGACAATGTCCTTCATGTCTTAAAAAACATCCAAAGTCATTATTGGCTTGTAACATGAGCTGAGTTATTTGCTTTTTTGATTTGATTGCAATTTGCACCTTTCTTTTTTATTTTTGAGAATTATGTTCTCTGACTCCTTCTGAGGTCTATCAAAAATATTATGTCCAACCTCTGAACCAGAAAAAAGTTACAAAAAATGAATAAGAAATTTATTTTGGTTCTTTTGGTTCTATCAGTGGAGGGGGCATGGAGGATAAACTTCAAAGAAAAAAATTATTTTCACTTTTTAGACTGATCTTAAAAGTCAGTTAATACATTAAATATTTTAAAATAAGAAAAGCAGAAAATTAAAGATCAAAATGTTTCAAAATCTTGGAGAAACATCTAGATTTTTACATCAGTGAGCAGATAAATAATTCAATTTATCTCTGCTGTGAATTATGCACCAAAATGCCTTCTACTTACTACAGAGCAATAATAAGCCTTTGAATAAAATGTACAACAATAGGATTTTATCACTTTCCTGGTTTTAAAATACATTTTCTATCTCTATCATTAGGTAATGCATACTTTTTAGTACACACTAATCAAAATTTCTTAGCCTATTTCCTCAAAAACTAATTACGTGAGTCCAAATCCTGTATATTTGAATGTGTGTGAGCTATCTTCTGAATAAGTAAAAATGATGGATAGGAATGAAATATGGTTGGTATTTCAGTATCCTCTGTTGCACTACATATTTCACTGAAGTGCAGTTTTGGTAAAATTTGTAATAGTAATGAATTTATAAAGCTTTTTTTTTTCTTTTAAAAAGTATACTTTAGCACTCTATAGTGACAGAAATGACTAACTGAAAAAAAAAAGTGTCATACCATGCAACATTTTGTTTTTTAGGAGAAAAATACAAAACATTTATTCATAGAGTCTTAAAGAAGATGGGATCTCACAAATGGTTTTCTTGCTTCTGAGAATCACAAACAGAACAAATTACACAAATATCAGTATGGAAATGTAAGGATTTGGTTTTCACTCTGAATTTCCTGATGGGAAAATTAAAAAGAAAGGTTCCCCCTACACTAGCTTATAGGATATGTTCCTATCAACATATTTAAATTATATGTATGTCCTATGGCCACACCACTGTGGGAACCCCTGGTTTCGTCTGGTCTTGGAAACTAAGCAGGGTTGGGCCCTGTTGGTACTTGGATGGGAGGCCATCTGGGAATACTGGGTGCTGTGGGCTTCCTGCTCTGTCAGGGAGCCCGGACTAGATGATCTTTCGAGGTCCCTTCCAACTGTGTTAGTAAATAAATGCCATGTCATACCATTCCTATTATTCAAACTTATTAATCCAATTTAAAATGTAGAGACAAATTTGTAGGGTTCTTTTTCCTTATCTTCAACTGATTAGGGATAAAGTCTTTGCTCTTATGGCACCTTCCATTTTTCAGAACCCAAATTATTAAGAAATGCAAATTAATTTAACCTCAGAACACACTTTAAGAGTGTGAAGAAGATCAGATTTTTGGGAACTAGGTGATATTTTCCGACATTACCATGTGGAATATTTGTAGTCAGTTTACACTGCACGTTGACCCAAGAACCTGATTATCTACACAATTTGGTTATGTTGTAGTTACAGTGGTTCAAAGGGGTCTTGGGTAGCATTATGAGAATTGTGAGAATATGAGATTGTGCTATGTGGCAAAGATGGAAAAAAAAGTCCTCACACTTTAACTCCGCCTTTCAACTGAATCTTAACTCTAACACTCTTCTTCCCTCACATTTTAATGTGTAGCAAGATGATGATGCAGAACTCTTGCTTTGTGCTGGTTGCAGTAGAAAGTGAACCTTCCCAAATACAATGATTCTTTCTGAATTTAGGTTGGTTTTTCCTTTTGAAGAAAAAAAAATTGCGTTGCAAGTTTTAAAAGTTTCACTTGTCCAGAATAGGCAAACTCTCAGCACCCTCTTATTCTGTGATCTTGTTCACCAATGTCATACTTGCAAAAGATGGTTGGCCATTGGCTCAACTGTGTTTGGCAGTTTCAAGCACAGTTCAGAGCAATCACCTAGTGATTCTTCCCTTTGATCAAACAGTAGCCTGGGAAAAAACCTTGTTATTTATTCTAAACACAGTAGTGCTTTCCATCACACCCACATGTTTGTCTCCATTTTTTTGGAGCTGTTTCTGATATCAAAGTACCAAAGTTGCTTTAAAAAAGTGTGCTTTCTAAATTAAAGATCTACAGTATTGAGCTTACTATATTGTGACAGCATGTCTGTTGCTGCTTCTTAGGATCTCTTGAAACTTTATTCCGGGTCTGTCACCAGTGAATAGGAAAAGCTGTCTTATAGTTGTATGCTTAGTTTTGTAGCCAATATAGGAATTTATTAGATACATTAGTCATGTGTTCTATAAAAATAATTATTTCAAGGGCAATGATTAGCAGGAATCCCCAAGATTGGTTGCTCAATCAATGTCTTTTTCTGTTTAAACTCACAAAGTAAGATATTTCACACTCTTATTGCCAGAGGATGAACTACATAAAGTGTCAGTACCTCTTTAATGGCTGGCCTTGACTATAACCTGTGAGGCAACACAAGACTTGGTAATTTTCAAGTGCAGTGGGGAAATGATGTGGGGAGAGAGGTGAGTTGTCCTACTTAATCAGTGTTAGACTTGAACTATATAAGATATTAATATCTCACCTTCCTCCAAATCCCAGAGTGGAACTAAAAAGCAAATTCACTCAAATTATTCAGCATGCTAGAATAATCAATGCTGTGAGACATTAAAAGCAAAGCCCTTCACTTTTGCCTTGTACATTTCTATGTGTGAATATATATATATATATATATATATGCACACACATCAATAAAGGTTCCCTGCTGCCTTTATCTTTTGATTTTAGACATTGCAAGAACATTATAGAGATTCAGTAAACAAATCATACTGATTCATTTTGTGGAGGGATGAAATCACTCAATCTCCTAGTCTTGGGCTGTGGTGTTGGTTCTGTTCATTAATTATTGACTTAAGATTTGAAGTGGGAATTGGTCCTCTGCCATCATAATGATAAAAGAAGTGAAAAAAACCTGAAGGGTGTATGCATTTCATAAAGATTACAAATTATTTAAAAGGAGGAAAATAATAAGGAGAATGGCTGTCTTCATGTGCTGTGGAAAGAGAACAGGAAGGGAGGCTAAGTCTGGAAAGTAAAGAATCTGATTGCTCTCTGAAGTGGTTTTAAACTTTGTACAAATCAACAGCACTGCACAGTGGGCTCACATTGGATGATGCAGTTGCTTCAAGTTTATATTTTTCATCTAGGAAGGCTATCTTGGCTTAGAGATTTATTACCATACCCAAGAATAAGCATCTACTTTATCCCACCCACACAGACAGAATATACTTTGGAGATTCAGGAATTTATCTGAAATGGATTAATTTACAGTTATTTTGTATTTATAAATTTTAAAATAGAGTATTTTTTTCCTTTATTATTTGAGGCTTATGCTATCAGAATACAGAATTTAGCACTGTAAATAATGGAAAGAATCCACAAGCACTCTTTGTGTGCATTTTAGGACTTCAGAGTTTGATCCCCATAAATTTTCCTTGCAAGTTTCCCAGCAGAATGAAGGCGAATCATCCCTGCAGTCAAGCAAAGTCCAGCCAATGATTCCTGAGCCCAATGTGTCTGAACTGTTTGATAATTTCTTCCCAGTCAGGTCATATGTCTGGAAAATGTTGCAATGATACCCATACTTCTCACCAAGAGAGGCAAGCCAGAGGGGCTGTTGCTGTACAGTGCTGCACACCATCTGCTTTTTTATCACGGTAGTGGGATCCAGGGAAGCTCTGTGAACTACTCCGAGTTCCCCTTGCTGAGGCTCTCAGTGGTATGCAAGCTGCTTTGTGTGGCTGTTGCCTTCTGAAAAATGTGGGATGAGGTTCTTTGTGAAGAAGGTTGGTCACACCTTCTTTGACTTATATTTCCAGGGAAAGGCAAGTAACTTTACTTGTTTGCTAGCAAGAGGCACACTCGCTCTGTTAAACGACAGAGCTGAAACTTTACCGCATTAAACTGACTTCCACCCGGAGGAGGGTGACTTAATGGAGCTTTCAGCTGTTTTTTCTGAACTTGTGAGCTGTCATTTATGTACATTATTGTTGTTAAAATCACTCTGGGCTCCCATATCCAAGCTTAATTTGATAACACTTTTCACTAAACAATCTTACAAAAGACTCCATGATACACAAGTGAGTCCTGTTTTCTTTTGATGAGTGCAGATATAGGTTGAGATGTTACTTGGCCTATATATTCGTTTACTTGACAATATTCTGTTAAAATATGTTGTTTGCTGCTGCTTCTAGTGTTATGAGTAAGCACTCAGTTGGATTAAAGGTTTCCACAGATGGTATTTGCTACATGATTTTACCTTGAAATGCTTCATTTTGCATGGTTCTTAGTTGACATGAAGGAGAGCAAAGGTGGTCAGGGAATACATTTGTTTTTTCCTATTAAAAAATAATAAAAAAAAAATCCCTGAGAAACAGAACAGACTTTAGGGAACATCCATGTTTTCTCATAAGGACTTGATATCTTACTCAAGGATTGTCTAGTCAGGTTTACTTTGAGCTGTACTTGGCCTGAAAAATTCAGTATGATCAGTAGTGATTTACTTAGCCATATCCTGTCCTCTGAAGCTGAAGACTACAACCAGCCTGCAGACCCTACACACAGGATGTGTGTATGTATAGAGACACAATCACACCTGAAAGTGGAACTGAGAATGAGATTGCTGTGATTGGTCTGGTTCAAGGTACTAAATTAAATCACTTTAACCTGTGTTAAGCATTTCCCACCTCATATCCCTGCACTGAGGAGAAATAAATCAATTTACTTCAATCCTACCCATTCTTTTTTTTCCAAGTGCTTGAATGTTCTTAAAAGTGTTGTTGTTTGTGTGAGTGTTTTTGTTTGTGTGGTGTTGTTCATAGTACATAATTCTCTCTATGGACAGCATCAGTTTATAAGATGCCCTGAAGGCAAGATAACTCCTAATTCTGAGCAAATGTACACACTATATACCATTAAATGTTCTCAATCAATTGCCCTTTAGCTACACTTTGGCTATATGATACAGAGCAGAACTGACACTTGATGATGTGGAGATGTGTGAAATCAGAATGTCATCAGTAATTTTAATTAAATTTGAGGAATGTAGCACTTATTAATGATTGCTTGTTTATGATTCTCACACCTGTGAGTTCCATTTGTGGATGAAATATTGTAAGAAAATTGACTCAGTCTTGTAAATCTGTAGGAAAGTTGACTACACACATGCATACAAAATTACAGACATAAAATCACAGATCTAATAGCTAATAAAAAAGAGTATATGTTAGTTTATGATCAGTGATACATTAATATGATTATATGAATGGAGCTGACATCTGACAAAATGAACACTTGTACTCTGAACTCATCCATGGAGTCATGGAGTTGAGGACCAGGTTAGACTAAATGCACCATTATTTCTGCTGCAAGATGTTTAAATATTGCAAATTATATCTAATATGTATAGTATGTAAAAATATATTCTTTTTTTTCTATTATAGTTTTTTTCCATTTGGTAAATGCAGAATCTTTGCTGGGAAAAAATGAATCAATGTTATTTATAAAAGGTGAGGAGGGATCAACTCATGCTATTTTACAGTAGGCCTCTAATTTGCTTGTCTGACAAAGGAATTTAAAGTCTGTGGTTCCCAAGATGTGTTACAATGCACTGAAGGAAAAGGTTGATAGTATAGGTATTCTCCATAAACTTTTTTACTGTTCTTAGACTTCATGTGAGGCTTCTGAGCAGCAATCACTGTTGGTTTCTTCATAGCGTTCTTTGGTCATTTGCAACAGGCTTGGATTTTATTAGACCTTATCAGGACATACAACTCCTTGAAAAAGTCCATCACAGGGACACCAAGATTATTAAGGGAGTAAAACATCTTTATGATGACAGGCTGAGGGAGCTGGGTCTCTAGCTTGGAGAAGAGGAGATTGAGGGGTGATGTCATCAATGTTTATTATAAATATGTTAAGGGTGAGTGTCAGGAGGATGGAGCCAGGCTCTTCTCAGTGTTGGCCAGTGATAGGATAAGGGGCAGTGGGCCCAAGCTGGAACATAGGAAGGAAGTTCCATGTGAATATAAAGAAAAACTATTTCATCATGAGGGTGACAGAGCACTGGCACAGGCTAACTAGAGAGGTTGTGTAGTCTCCTTCTCTGGAGACATTCAAGACCAATCTGGATGCATTCTTGTGTGATTTAATCTAGGTGATGTTGCTCAGGCAGCGGGGTTGGACTAGATGATTTTTCCAGGTCCCTTCCAACTCCTGACATTCTGTGAATCTGTGATTCCGTTTCCTTCCCAAAAAGTTCCAGGAATAAGATATGCTGTTCACTCACACTTGCAGTAATATGTAAGGGTCATTCGGGAGCTCTATAGGTCCCATTCAACATGTGAGAGGCCATCAGAATATCTCTCTGTATTTATTGCAAACAATGGAAACCGAATAAGACACTTTAAATAATGTGTGAAGGATTATATTTTTTTTTTGCTTTTTTGTTCATTTTACTTACAATTAACATGAGATCATGGATTTGATGAAAAAATGGTACTGTGAAGCAGTAGGAATTTTTGCTTGGTTTATTAAACACGATCAGTTTTCCATAGTCTCCTGTTTGTATTTCAAATGCTACTGACTAAAGTTACATCTTGACACACTAAGTATTTTTAGTATTACATTGACTCCACAATTCAGGTATTCACCTGTCTCATACACAAATGGGAACAAATTTACAGTGCAATCACTTTGAAAGCTTATTCCTATTGTACTTCAATACTTGAGCTTATCACACTTCAAATGGTGCTTTTTGAACTGGATTGTGTATTTCACTGTAATAGTTTTTATATGATTTTTTTTTGAATGCAACAGTTTTCTGTCTGTACATATCTCCAGACAAAAGTCTGTAATGAATAGTTTGTTGTAGGTTTACATTTACTACACATTTACATTTATCCCAGAGCTCTGTTGAGAATTTTTCTTTGGCTCTTAAACAAAGGTTAAAACCTCTCTAATCATTTCTGTATCAAGAAAAGACTACTTGCTTACATGTACCAGTGTGTTTTAATCCTTTTTTAAAAAATTATCTCTATTTGTAAGTCACAGAGACTTAATATTTCACTAAATAGAGCTAAAAATACCTGAACTTTTTATTTAGTCAGCAGAGAAAAAGAGGCATTGAAGGGTACAATTTTGATTGTAAATATAATGTCTGCGAAGATAGACGAGATGAAGAAAATAGATCTAGGAAACTTGTTTTCTTTTACTTAGGGTGAAAAGTACTTTTTTGTTTAGTTATCTATAGGTTTGATGATTTCCTTAAAATTTCTGTAAACAAAAGTCGAAATACATTTCAGTGCAAATATTTAGGAAAGATTAATTTAGCAACTGCTTATTCAACAAATCATAGAATCAAAAAATCATAGAATCTTTAAAGCTGGAAAAGACTAAGATCATCAAGTCCAATTGTCTATCCAATACCACCATGTCAACTAAACCATGCCCTCGAGTGTCATGTCTACATTTTTTTAAAACCTTCAGGGATGGTGACTTCACTTCTCTGGGCAGCCTGTTCCAAGCTCTGTTTCACATTATTCTTTGAGGCCTGTGGTATCATGGCTGCTTTCTTCTGTAACTTACAAAATTTGCTTATGCCTTTCCTTTCCTTTCCTTTCCTTTCCTTTCCTTTCCTTTCCTTTCCTTTCCTTTCCTTTCCTTTCCTTTCCTTTCCTTTCCTTTCCTTTCCTTTCCTTTCCTTTCCTTTCCTTTCCTTTCCTTTCCTTTCCTTTCCTTTCCTTTCCTTTCCTTTCCTTTCCTTTCCTTTCCTTTCCTTTCCTTTCCTTTCCTTTCCTTTCCTTTCCTTTCCTTTCCTTTCCTTTCCTTTCCTTTCCTTTCCTTTCCTTTCCTTTCCTTTCCTTTCCTTTCCTTTCCTTTCCTTTCCTTTCCTTTCCTTTCCTTTCCTTTCCTTTCCTTTCCTTTCCTTTCCTTTCCTTTCCTTTCCTTTCCTTTCCTTTCCTTTCCTTTCCTTTCCTTTCCTTTCCTTTCCTTTCCTTTCCTTTCCTTTCCTTTCCTTTCCTTTCCTTTCCTTTCCTTTCCTTTCCTTTCCTTTCCTTTCCTTTCCTTTCCTTTCCTTTCCTTTCCTTTCCTTTCCTTTCCTTTCCTTTCCTTTCCTTTCCTTTCCTTTCCTTTCCTTTCCTTTCCTTTCCTTTCCTTTCCTTTCCTTTCCTTTCCTTTCCTTTCCTTTCCTTTCCTTTCCTTTCCTTTCCTTTCCTTTCCTTTCCTTTCCTTTCCTTTCCTTTCCTTTCCTTTCCTTTCCTTTCCTTTCCTTTCCTTTCCTTTCCTTTCC